>CM042260.1:9430100-9690100 GCA_023566225.1 Romanogobio albipinnatus | reverse complement strand
CGTTGTTGAGTCTTCGTGGAAACATGAACAATTTCTGTGCTTTGCATTCATTAACCAAATTAATAAAAACATTTATATCAATGTTTAACTAAAAATTAGAGCATAAACACAAGTAGTCTACAAATGCCTATATTTAACATAAAGTGTTCTGTAAATAATACAAAGATGGAAGCTGAACGGTCTAGGTTACATATTTCAATTTTGTATGCATGCTTTACATTTCGATTTTGATACACTTTGGGGCAATGACATGGTGCTTTAAGATAAAACATTAAAATGAATACGTTTGTAAAATGAGCATCCAAAATGTCCAAACAGATGCTCACGGCGATAGGAGGTAAAGGAAATCAAATAAATCTTAGAATTTCAGTTGGAAATGTCAGAAAAAGTGGAGACAATCATCTACTTTACATGTTCACTTGTTATTGACTGTTGAAGATAATGTGATTGACATTCACTACGGAAACCCCACAGGCTAACTCTCATTTTATGTACACTGACTTCCTCCGAATAGTTGGTCCATCCCGTTTGCCCACATCCACCCATCACCACAAAGTAAAGTTCATAGATTTTCATGATTGGCCATTTGTCAGGAACAAACATGTATCCTTGTACACGGTTTATACGGTGTTCACGATATCATCGTTTGGGTAAATATGAATTTAGTTACGGTCCCTTCAGTCGGCATAGTGCATGATGGACTCCACGTAGTTTCCGGGAAACAGACCAGTGACGCCGTTGCAAACTCCCTCGAACCAGCCGTCGTCATTCTTCTTGACGATGTAGATGATGGCTCCTTCTATAAAGCTCAGCTCATCGTCCTTGTCCTTGATGTAGTCGTAGATGGCAACCACTGTAAAGATGAACGATATTAGTTATTATACAACACTTCTTTCTGGTTCTCCAATCTGATTGGCTGAGAGCCTGTATTAATACTATTATTATGAACTATACAAATAGTTACACATGTTAATAAAATACCAATAAAAATTAAATAATGTTACTACAACTACTCGTAAAAAAAAAAAAAAAAAAAAAATCATTACACGTTGAATTCAAAACTATAAATTACATAAAATAAACAAAACAATGGTAAAAATAATTGTTAAACTGTTAACCAATAGAAATAAACATAATAATAACAATATAATAATAATATCAATAAAATAAAAGTTACATGTTAAAAAATCTTAATGTTAATAATGATAAAAATATATAAATCATTGCATGCTGATTATTTCAAAAATATAAATGTTACATATGGTAATAAATAAAATAAATAACAACTGATAAATAAAACTATTTATAATTATAAAATAATATAGATTGTTACATTAAATTAATACATTAAAAAAATAAAAATTATAGTTAAATAAGAATAAACATAATAAAAAACAATAATAATGAAAAATATAATAAGTTGCATGTTAATTTTTTTTAAATATGTGTCAATATGTGTATATGTTAATAAAAATAAACAAAATACAATGAATCAATTAATAATATATATATATATATATATATATATATATATATATATATATATATATATATATATAAAAATCTACATATATACATACATATATACATACATACATACATACATACATACATACATACATACATACATATATATAAATAGTTGCATGTTAATAAATAAAATATTTCTGTTAATACGCATGTATAAATATACGCATGTGTTAATAAAAAACAAAATGCATGATAATATCAATTCAAATATAAATACTTACATGTTAAAAATGACAATAAATTAATAATAATAATAATATGATGAAAAATATAATATGTTACATTACTAAATAAAATGTAATAAATATATGTGTGGGTGTATCTAAACAAAATAATAAACAAAAATAATGTTAATAAATATAAACAGTAATATATAATTGAATTTTTGTAGAGAAAATACATATTCAGTACTGCTGTTTAATACGGTGCAAGACTATCTGACTAGTCAATTAAATGATAGCTACTAATGCCGCTAGTCATTTACATTTGTTTTCTTTTTTGCATATTTAATCTTTTGTTTTATATTTTTACAAAGGCCACGTTTAAATTACCATCATGTTAATGTTACATTTTAAAATTAATATATTATTTTGAAAAGTGTATATATGCAGCGGAAAACAATTTTATTTTTACCTTTCTCAATGTAGGACTTGGGGGCCCATTGAGGGTCTCCGTCTGCATAGGGGTCACTGTACTGCACTACAGCTGCATCTTCATCTTCATAGTCGGCTGGCGGTGGTGGCGGTGGAGGCGGAGCCTCGTCAAACATGGGTATGTCATCTGGTGGAGGGGGAGGCGGTGGAGTCGGGGTATCTGCAACTGCACACCCATCAAACAACGCAGTCAGATTAACAGACAATCAAAAGCATTAATAACCACGGGCTCCACGTTTGAGAGCTGCGCTGGGCATGCGATCCAGGCAGAGATCCATGCACACGTTCTCATGCAGACTGGTTAGTAGACATGCAAATCACATGAACAACGAGACACTCATGCCGGGCGCTGGATTGCACACATCACACACAGATCTATGGATCTAGGGAGATTATTGTATTTGTATGAAGGAACTCATGAATATGAATACTTACCAGATTTAAATGGAACAGAGAAGTTAAACACAACAGCCAAAAATGGCAATATTATGGAATCATTCCTCATAATACGCATTATACACTATATACATTCAAACTAGAATGCCACTTAGGGCTGTTTGCTGAATTGTGGAAAATGTGAGGGAGAAAAATGTTACAGAAAAATGTAAATAAGAGTTAAAGTTTTGTATTTCTTTTAAACGTTTTTAAGAGTTAAACCTTTTTAACAATAATTTTAATACATTTTGTATTTCCATTTCAGTTTGCTTTCAAAAGTATGGTTGGAAATAATGAAATAAATTGTGTTAAGTGGATTAAAATAAAGTACTATGATATCACACTGACTGTGTGTACAGAACAAGTGTTAAGTGAATTAAAATAATGTACTATGATATCACACTGACTGTGTGAACAGAACAAGTGTTAAGTGGATTAAAATAAAGTACTATGATATCACACTGACTGTGTGTACAGAACAAGTGTTAAGTGGATTAAAATAATGTACTATGATATCACACACTGACTGTGTGTACAGAACAAGACAGTGGATTGAAATAATGTACTATGATATCACACACTGACTGTGTGTACAGAACAAGTGTTAAGTGGATTAAAATAAAGTACTATGATATCACACTGACTGTGTGAACAGAACAAGACAGTGGATTGAAATAATGTACTATGATATCACACACTGACTGTGTGTACAGAACAAGTGTTAAGTGGATTAAAATAAAGTACTATGATATCACACTGACTGTGTGAAGAGAACAAGACAGTGGATTGAAATAATGTACTATGATATCACACACTGACTGTGTGAACAGAACAAGATGGTGGATTGAAATAATGTACTATGATATCACACACTGACTGTGTGAACAGAACAAGTGTTAAGTGGATTAAAATAATGTACTATGATATCACACTGACTGTGTGTATAGAACAAGTGTTAAGTGCATTGAAATAATGTACTATGATATCACACACTGACTGTGTGAACAGAACAAGTGTTAAGTGGATTGAAATAATGTACTATGATATCACACACTAACTGTGTGTATAAAACAAGTGTTAAGTGGATTGAAATAATGTACTATGATATCACACTGACTGTGTGAACAGAACAAGACAGTGGATTGAAATAAAGTACTATGATATCACACACTGACTGTGTGTATAGAACAAGTGTTAAGTGGATTGAAATAATGTACTATGATATCACACTGACTGTGTGAACAGAACAAGACAGTGGATTGAAATAATGTACTATGATATCACACTGACTGTGTGAACAGAACAAGACAGTGGATTGAAATAATGTACTATGATATCACACACTGACTGTGTGTATAGAACAAGTGTTAAGTGGATTGAAATAATGTACTATGATATCACACTGACTGTGTGAACAGAACAAGACAGTGGATTGAAATAATGTACTATGATATCACACTGACTGTGTGAACAGAACAAGACACTGGATTGAAATAATGTACTATGATATCACACACTGACTGTGTGTATAGAACAAGACAGTGGATTGAAATAAAGTACTATGATATCACACTGACTGTGTGAACAGAACAAGACAGTGGATTGAAATAATGTACTATGATATCACACACTGACTGTGTGTATAGAACAAGACAGTGGATTGAAATAAAGTACTATGATCTCACACTGACTGTGTGAACAGAACAAGACAGTGGATTGAAATAATGTACTATGATATCACACTGACTGTGTGAACAGAACAAGACAGTGGATTGAAATAATGTACTATGATATCACACTAACTGTGTGAACAGACCAAGACAGTGGATTGAAATAAAGTACTATGATATCACACACTGACTGTGTGTATAGAACAAGTGTTAAGTGCATTGAAATAATGTACTATGATATCACACACTGACTGTGTGAACAGAACAAGACAGTGGATTGAAATAAAGTACTATGATATCACACTGACTGTGTGAACAGAACAAGATGGTGGATTGAAATAATGTACTATGATATCACACACTGACTGTGTGAACAGAACAAGTGTTAAGTGGATTAAAATAATGTACTATGATATCACACTGACTGTGTGTATAGAACAAGTGTTAAGTGCATTGAAATAATGTACTATGATATCACACACTGACTGTGTGAACAGAACAAGTGTTAAGTGGATTGAAATAATGTACTATGATATCACACTGACTGTGTGAACAGAACAAGACAGTGGATTGAAATAAAGTACTATGATATCACACACTGACTGTGTGTATAGAACAAGTGTTAAGTGGATTGAAATAATGTACTATGATATCACACACTGACTGTGTGTATAGAACAAGTGTTAAGTGGATTGAAATAATGTACTATGATATCACACTGACTGTGTGAACAGAACAAGATGGTGGATTGAAATAATGTACTGATATCACACACTGACTGTGTGTATAGAACAAGTGTTAAGTGGATTGAAATAATGTACTATGATATCACACTGACTGTGTGAACAGAACAAGACAGTGGATTGAAATAATGTACTATGATATCACACACTGACTGTGTGAACAGAACAAGACAGTGGATTGAAATAAAGTACTATGATATCACACTGACTGTGTGTATAGAACAAGTGTTAAGTGGATTGAAATAATGTACTATGATATCACACTGACTGTGTGAACAGAACAAGACAGTGGATTGAAATAAAGTACTATGATATCACACTGACTGTGTGTATAGAACAAGTGTTAAGTGGATTGAAATAATGTACTATGATATCACACACTGACTGTGTGTTCAGAACAAGTGTTAAGTGGATTGAAATAATGTACTATGATATCACACTGACTGTGTGAACAGAACAAGACGGTGGATTGAAATAATGTTCTATACACACAGTTAGCGTGTGATATCATAGTACATTATTTAAATCCACCATCTTGTTCTGTTCACACAGTCAGTGTGATATCATAGTACTTTATTTCAATCCACTGTCTTGTTCTGTTCACACAGTCAGTGTGTGATATCATAGTACATTATTTCAATCCACTTAACACTTGTTCTATACACACAGTTAGTGTGTGATATCATAGTACATTATTTCAATCCACCGTCTTGTTCTGTTCACACAGTCAGTGTGATATCATAGTACTTTATTTCAATCCACTGTCTTGTTCTGTTCACACAGTCAGTGTGTGATATCATAGTACATTATTTCAATCCACTTAACACTTGTTCTATACACACAGTTAGTGTGTGATATCATAGTACAAGTGTTAAGTGGATTGAAATAATGTACTATGATATCACACTGACTGTGTGAACAGAACAAGACAGTGGATTGAAATAATGTACTATGATATCACACACTAACTGTGTGTATAGAACAAGTGTTAAGTGCATTGAAATAATGTACTATGATATCACACACTGACTGTGTGAACAGAACAAGACAGTGGATTGAAATAATGTACTATGATATCACACACTGACTGTGTGTATAGAACAAGTGTTAAGTGCATTGAAATAATGTACTATGATATCACACACTAACTGTGTGAACAGAACAAGTGTTAAGTGGATTAAAATAATGTACTATGATATCACACACTGACTGTGTGAACAGAACAAGACAGTGGATTGAAATAAAGTACTATGATATCACACACTGACTGTGTGTATAGAACAAGTGTTAAGTGGATTGAAATAATGTACTATGATATCACACACTGACTGTGTGAACAGAACAAGTGTTAAGTGGATTGAAATAATGTACTATGATATCACACACTGACTGTGTGAACAGAACAAGTGTTAAGTGCATTGAAATAATGTACTATGATATCACACACTGACTGTGTGAACAAAACAAGTGTTAAGTGGATTAAAATAATGTACTATGATATCACACACTGACTGTGTGAACAGAACAAGTGTTAAGTGGATTAAAATCATGTACTATGATATCACACACTGACTGTGTGAACAGAACAAGTGTTAAGTGGATTGAAATAATGTACTATGATATCACACACTGACTGTGTGAACAGAACAAGTGTTAAGTGCATTGAAATAATGTACTATGATATCACACACTGACTGTGTGAACAGAACAAGTGTTAAGTGGATTAAAATAATGTACTGATATCACACACTGACTGTGTGTATAGAACAAGTGTTAAGTGGATTGAAATAATGTACTATGATATCACACACTGACTGTGTGAACAGAACAAGTGTTAAGTGTTAAGTGGATTGAAATAATGTACTATGATATCACACACTGACTGTGTGAACAGAACAAGTGTTAAGTGTTAAGTGGATTGAAATAATGTACTATGATATCACACACTGACTGTGTGAACAGAACAAGTGTTAAGTGTTAAGTGGATTGAAATAATGTACTATGATATCACACACTGACTGTGTGAACAGAACAAGTGTTAAGTGTTAAGTGGATTGAAATAATGTACTATGATATCACACACTGACTGCGTGAACAGAACAAGACAGTGGATTGAAATAAAGTACTATGATATCACACTGACTGTGTGAACAGAACAAGACAGTGGATTGAAATAATGTACTATGATATCACACACTGACTGTGTGTATAGAACAAGTGTTAAGTGGATTTAAATAATGTACTATGATATCACACACTGACTGTGTGTATAGAACAAGTGTTAAGTGGATTTAAATAATGTACTATGATATCACACACTGACTGTGTGTTCAGAACAAGTGTTAAGTGGATTGAAATAATGTACTATGATATCACACTGACTGTGTGAACAGAACAAGACAGTGGATTGAAATAATGTACTATGATATCACACACTGACTGTGTGTATAGAACAAGTGTTAAGTGGATTGAAATAATGTACTATAATATCACACACTGACTGTGTGAACAGAACAAGACAGTGGATTGAAATAATGTACTATGATATCACACACTGACTGTGTGAACAGAACAAGTGTTAAGTGGATTAAAATAATGTACTATGATATCACACACTGACTGTGTGTATAGAACAAGTGTTAAGTGGATTGAAATAATGTACTATGATATCACACACTGACTGTGTGAACAGAACAAGACAGTGGATTGAAATAATGTACTATGATATCACACACTGACTGTGTGAACAGAACAAGACAGTGGATTGAAATAATGTACTATGATATCACACACTGACTGTGTGTATAGAACAAGTGTTAAGTGGATTGAAATAAAGTACTATGATATCACACACTGACTGTGTGTATAGAACAAGTGTTAAGTGGATTGAAATAATGTACTATGATATCACACTGACTGTGTGAACAGAACAAGACAGTGGATTGAAATAATGTACTATGATATCACACTGACTGTGTGAACAGAACAAGACAGTGGATTGAAATAATGTACTATGATATCACACACTGACTGTGTGTATAGAACAAGTGTTAAGTGGATTGAAATAATGTACTATGATATCACACTGACTGTGTGAACAGAACAAGACAGTGGATTGAAATAATGTACTATGATATCACACTGACTGTGTGAACAGAACAAGACACTGGATTGAAATAATGTACTATGATATCACACACTGACTGTGTGTATAGAACAAGACAGTGGATTGAAATAAAGTACTATGATATCACACTGACTGTGTGAACAGAACAAGACAGTGGATTGAAATAATGTACTATGATATCACACACTGACTGTGTGTATAGAACAAGACAGTGGATTGAAATAAAGTACTATGATCTCACACTGACTGTGTGAACAGAACAAGACAGTGGATTGAAATAATGTACTATGATATCACACTGACTGTGTGAACAGAACAAGACAGTGGATTGAAATAATGTACTATGATATCACACTAACTGTGTGAACAGACCAAGACAGTGGATTGAAATAAAGTACTATGATATCACACACTGACTGTGTGTATAGAACAAGTGTTAAGTGCATTGAAATAATGTACTATGATATCACACACTGACTGTGTGAACAGAACAAGACAGTGGATTGAAATAAAGTACTATGATATCACACTGACTGTGTGAACAGAACAAGATGGTGGATTGAAATAATGTACTATGATATCACACACTGACTGTGTGAACAGAACAAGTGTTAAGTGGATTAAAATAATGTACTATGATATCACACTGACTGTGTGTATAGAACAAGTGTTAAGTGCATTGAAATAATGTACTATGATATCACACACTGACTGTGTGAACAGAACAAGTGTTAAGTGGATTGAAATAATGTACTATGATATCACACTGACTGTGTGAACAGAACAAGACAGTGGATTGAAATAAAGTACTATGATATCACACACTGACTGTGTGTATAGAACAAGTGTTAAGTGGATTGAAATAATGTACTATGATATCACACACTGACTGTGTGTATAGAACAAGTGTTAAGTGGATTGAAATAATGTACTATGATATCACACTGACTGTGTGAACAGAACAAGATGGTGGATTGAAATAATGTACTGATATCACACACTGACTGTGTGTATAGAACAAGTGTTAAGTGGATTGAAATAATGTACTATGATATCACACTGACTGTGTGAACAGAACAAGACAGTGGATTGAAATAATGTACTATGATATCACACACTGACTGTGTGAACAGAACAAGACAGTGGATTGAAATAAAGTACTATGATATCACACTGACTGTGTGTATAGAACAAGTGTTAAGTGGATTGAAATAATGTACTATGATATCACACTGACTGTGTGAACAGAACAAGACAGTGGATTGAAATAAAGTACTATGATATCACACTGACTGTGTGTATAGAACAAGTGTTAAGTGGATTGAAATAATGTACTATGATATCACACACTGACTGTGTGTTCAGAACAAGTGTTAAGTGGATTGAAATAATGTACTATGATATCACACTGACTGTGTGAACAGAACAAGACGGTGGATTGAAATAATGTTCTATACACACAGTTAGCGTGTGATATCATAGTACATTATTTAAATCCACCATCTTGTTCTGTTCACACAGTCAGTGTGATATCATAGTACTTTATTTCAATCCACTGTCTTGTTCTGTTCACACAGTCAGTGTGTGATATCATAGTACATTATTTCAATCCACTTAACACTTGTTCTATACACACAGTTAGTGTGTGATATCATAGTACATTATTTCAATCCACCGTCTTGTTCTGTTCACACAGTCAGTGTGATATCATAGTACTTTATTTCAATCCACTGTCTTGTTCTGTTCACACAGTCAGTGTGTGATATCATAGTACATTATTTCAATCCACTTAACACTTGTTCTATACACACAGTTAGTGTGTGATATCATAGTACAAGTGTTAAGTGGATTGAAATAATGTACTATGATATCACACTGACTGTGTGAACAGAACAAGACAGTGGATTGAAATAATGTACTATGATATCACACACTAACTGTGTGTATAGAACAAGTGTTAAGTGCATTGAAATAATGTACTATGATATCACACACTGACTCTGTGAACAGAACAAGACAGTGGATTGAAATAATGTACTATGATATCACACACTGACTGTGTGTATAGAACAAGTGTTAAGTGCATTGAAATAATGTACTATGATATCACACACTAACTGTGTGAACAGAACAAGTGTTAAGTGGATTAAAATAATGTACTATGATATCACACACTGACTGTGTGAACAGAACAAGACAGTGGATTGAAATAAAGTACTATGATATCACACACTGACTGTGTGTATAGAACAAGTGTTAAGTGGATTGAAATAATGTACTATGATATCACACACTGACTGTGTGAACAGAACAAGTGTTAAGTGGATTGAAATAATGTACTATGATATCACACACTGACTGTGTGAACAGAACAAGTGTTAAGTGCATTGAAATAATGTACTATGATATCACACACTGACTGTGTGAACAAAACAAGTGTTAAGTGGATTAAAATAATGTACTATGATATCACACACTGACTGTGTGTATAGAACAAGTGTTAAGTGGATTGAAATAATGTACTATGATATCACACACTGACTGTGTGAACAGAACAAGTGTTAAGTGTTAAGTGGATTGAAATAATGTACTATGATATCACACACTGACTGTGTGAACAGAACAAGTGTTAAGTGTTAAGTGGATTGAAATAATGTACTATGATATCACACACTGACTGTGTGAACAGAACAAGTGTTAAGTGTTAAGTGGATTGAAATAATGTACTATGATATCACACACTGACTGTGTGAACAGAACAAGTGTTAAGTGTTAAGTGGATTGAAATAATGTACTATGATATCACACACTGACTGCGTGAACAGAACAAGACAGTGGATTGAAATAAAGTACTATGATATCACACTGACTGTGTGAACAGAACAAGACAGTGGATTGAAATAATGTACTATGATATCACACACTGACTGTGTGTATAGAACAAGTGTTAAGTGGATTTAAATAATGTACTATGATATCACACACTGACTGTGTGTATAGAACAAGTGTTAAGTGGATTTAAATAATGTACTATGATATCACACACTGACTGTGTGTTCAGAACAAGTGTTAAGTGGATTGAAATAATGTACTATGATATCACACTGACTGTGTGAACAGAACAAGACAGTGGATTGAAATAATGTACTATGATATCACACACTGACTGTGTGTATAGAACAAGTGTTAAGTGGATTGAAATAATGTACTATAATATCACACACTGACTGTGTGAACAGAACAAGACAGTGGATTGAAATAATGTACTATGATATCACACACTGACTGTGTGAACAGAACAAGTGTTAAGTGGATTAAAATAATGTACTATGATATCACACACTGACTGTGTGTATAGAACAAGTGTTAAGTGGATTGAAATAATGTACTATGATATCACACACTGACTGTGTGAACAGAACAAGACAGTGGATTGAAATAATGTACTATGATATCACACACTGACTGTGTGAACAGAACAAGACAGTGGATTGAAATAATGTACTATGATATCACACACTGACTGTGTGTATAGAACAAGTGTTAAGTGGATTGAAATAATGTACTATGATATCACACACTGACTGTGTGTATAGAACAAGACAGTGGATTGAAATAATGTACTATGATATCACA
This sequence comes from Romanogobio albipinnatus, assembly GCA_023566225.1. Taxonomy (NCBI): domain Eukaryota; kingdom Metazoa; phylum Chordata; class Actinopteri; order Cypriniformes; family Gobionidae; genus Romanogobio; species Romanogobio albipinnatus. Next base: position 9,678,306 of record CM042260.1, on the reverse strand, counting down.
CACTGACTGTGTGTATAGAACAAGTGTTAAGTGGATTGAAATAATGTACTATGATATCACACTGACTGTGTGTATAGAACAAGTGTTAAGTGGATTGAAATAATGTACTATGATATCACACACTGACTGTGTGTACAGAACAAGTGTTAAGTGGATTGAAATAATGTACTATGATATCACACACTGACTGTGTGAACAGAACAAGTGTTAAGTGTTAAGTGGATTGAAATAATGTACTATGATATCACACACTGACTGTGTGAACAGAACAAGTGTTAAGTGTTAAGTGGATTGAAATAATGTACTATGATATCACACACTGACTGTGTGAACAGAACAAGTGTTAAGTGTTAAGTGGATTGAAATAATGTACTATGATATCACACACTGACTGCGTGAACAGAACAAGACAGTGGATTGAAATAAAGTACTATGATATCACACTGACTGTGTGAACAGAACAAGACAGTGGATTGAAATAATGTACTATGATATCACACACTGACTGTGTGTATAGAACAAGTGTTAAGTGGATTTAAATAATGTACTATGATATCACACACTGACTGTGTGTATAGAACAAGTGTTAAGTGGATTGAAATAATGTACTATGATATCACACTGACTGTGTGAACAGAACAAGACAGTGGATTGAAATAATGTACTATGATATCACACACTGACTGTGTGTATAGAACAAGTGTTAAGTGGATTGAAATAATGTACTATAATATCACACACTGACTGTGTGAACAGAACAAGACAGTGGATTGAAATAATGTACTATGATATCACACACTGACTGTGTGAACAGAACAAGTGTTAAGTGGATTAAAATAATGTACTATGATATCACACACTGACTTTGTGTATAGAACAAGTGTTAAGTGGATTGAAATAATGTACTATGATATCACACACTGACTGTGTGAACAGAACAAGACAGTGGATTGAAATAATGTACTATGATATCACACACTGACTGTGTGAACAGAACAAGACAGTGGATTGAAATAATGTACTATGATATCACACACTGACTGTGTGTATAGAACAAGTGTTAAGTGGATTGAAATAATGTACTATGATATCACACACTGACTGTGTGTATAGAACAAGACAGTGGATTGAAATAATGTACTATCAGGGCTCCAGACAAAAAAAAAAATTAAGGAGCCATTGGCTCCTATAGGGTAAAAAACCAGGCGCCAAATAATTTTTTAAAGAGCCACTTTACAATGAACATACATTTTTTTAATCACTTACTAATGGAGACGTAATTAGCTGTATGGGCAACTGTCAGTGCTTGTTCTTTGATTTCATCTGCAATGCATCCTACAAACTCAGCACATGCTGTGTCACTGTCATACGTTTTGCTCACATCGAGTCCGTTTTTCTTCATAAGCAAAATCTGAGAGGTGAATTTAGTGAACGGCAGCTCTTCACATGCTATCATATAGGCTGCGTTAAACTTCATTTTTAGCTCCGTCCATTCTTTTTCGTCACGCAGTTCGCATGCACGAGAAACTGCACGTGCTAATGGTGTAGTCTGTGGAGCACTCTTTGCGATAACGTGATCACGAGCATTTTTATGCTTGTTACTATCAGCGTGTTTTCTCACAGTCTCTTTTTTGAAATGGTTGGTTCCTGTAATGAAGTCCGTTTTCCCCGCTATTTCTTTACCCGCTCTTGAACAAAAGTCACAAAACATTTTCTGTGACTCGCGATCATACCTTAGCCATGAAAATTCTTGAATCCAAGACGTTTTGAAATGTCTTTCGACAACAACACGGCAGTGTTAATTTTGACTGCATATTTTGATTTAGTTTTAGTCATAGTCTTTTGACTAAAATATGCCATTTAGTTTTAGTCATATTTTGGTCACCTGAATTGTTTTTAGTTTTAGTCTAGTTTTAGTCGACTAAATATCATAAGATTTTAGTCGACTAAATATAAGATTTTAGTCGACTAAATCTACAGTAGATTTAGTCTCCTAAAATATAACGAGTTTAGTTAAATTGTAATACATTAAGCATTTAAGTATTACATAACCGACTGTCACTTGAACTGACATTTTGACATCATTTTGTTTTTAACATAAAAAATTCACAAAAGAGCTCAATTCACTTTTTTGTTTGTTTTTAAAAACATCTATATAGTTTGTATCTAAAACAGAAAAATGTTGTATTTCTGTTTTAGTTAGTAGCCTATATCATGTTAAGCTAAAGATTCAAATAACTTTTTTTATTTTTATTTTTTATTTCAGTTAACATTTATTTAATTTTAAGTAACAAAGATTTTTTTAAATGGTTTTAGTTAACTATTATAACCCTGATACTTTATTTAATATGTGTTAAATACTGGTCTTTCCTCCTGACTATGAATTAAATGGGAATGAAACTAAATACAGTTTATTGTGTAAGCAAAAACGAATATATAATGCGTGACTTTTAGTTATAAACCAGCTGGAAATACACCAGGACTCTTATTTTGAAATGTGTGAGCCTCTATTGTAGTTGTTGGAGCTCATTCAAGTTCAAATGAGGAGATAAAATATGCTACAATCGTCTAAAACGTATTACTATATAAACATCGTAAAGTAAACATTGTCATTATTCATCAGCATTAGTTCATAAACAATATCCTGGCATACATGTGTGTTATTCGTTGATTGTGAGCCGCTCTGGAGCGCTGGATTGGGGATGCGTGAGCCGTGTTCTCCAGCGGTTAGATCAGCACGTCCAAATCAAATGTGCGCGGACATCAGTTCTGACTGGATCTCTTCCCTAATCGTCCCTCCCTAACATTTTCGTCACGTTTTTATTTGTTGACGAAAATGACAGTTGATTTTCGTTATAGTTTTTGTCATCTAACACTAGTTTTTATTTAGTTATCGTCTCGTTTTCGTCAGTGAAAAAAGGTCGTTGACGAAAATTATGACGAAAATTATTCGTCAACGAAATTAACACTGCAACACGGTGCGCATTGACTGACATGGAAAGATCCTCTGTGTCTCTGTCCTCACTCGCGGGTGTGCTGGCACAGCTGCTGGAGCCTGCTTTTTTAGAAGCAGGTGTGTCATCACCGTTGGTGCTTAATGAGGATTGTTTGAAAAAGTCCGATATTTTTCGTTTTGACATGGTGTTTATAGCGCGGAAAGATGAGGCTCGATTTACCCGTTCCCAATCACATTTGGCGCTCTATCACAGTGAAACTTTCACGTGCAGCGTCTCATTTTACTACGTCAACACAACAATTGATGTGATAGGCTACTCTTCACAGAACACGCACATTTTATAATCATGATATGTAAATTTGTATGGTCGCCAGTGGCGATCTCTGCAAAAATATCACTCGCAAATTAATATTTTTAGTCGCAAATGCGACCGTTTTAGGCGCAGTCTGGAGCCCTGTACTATGATATCACACACTGACTGTGTGTATAGAACAAGTGTTAAGTGGATTGAAATAATGTACTATGATATCACACTGACTGTGTGTATAGAACAAGTGTTAAGTGGATTGAAATAATGTACTATGATATCACACACTGACTGTGTGTACAGAACAAGTGTTAAGTGGATTGAAATAATGTACTATGATATCACACACTGACTGTGTGTATAGAACAAGTGTTAAGTGGATTAAAATAATGTACTATGATATCACACTGACTGTGTGAACAGAACAAGACAGTGGATTGAAATAAAGTACTATGATATCACACTGACTGTGTGAACAGAACAAGACAGTGGATTAAAATAATGTACGTATTAATTCTATTGACAGAAGAGTTGGTATTGTTAACTAAAGTTAAAACTATTTAAAATGTATTATTTGGAAAATAAGGCTGAAAAAATAACTTAAGCATTAGATTAAATGAAAATTAGTAATGTCTTGGCCACTGAAATAAGATTAAGTAGAAGTGCTAAAATTACAAAAAATTATAATAAAATGAATAATTAAAAAAATTAAGTCTAAATAGAAATATAAAAAAACTAATAAAAATTACAAAGCACATACAATTACAAAAAAAAATACACTAAAAATAAAAGCTATTAAAAGATTAATAAATACTATAATAGTATATAAATAAAATATAATCAGTCAGCTTAATACAAATTAAATATTGATATTTCATTCATTTTATTTGGCTTCAATACAGTGACTTGAAAAAAAAAAATCTATGGTTTCTAATGATTTAACCAATTATATTAAAATCATGTGTAATTTCTTTAAATAGTAATTATAATAATTAGGGCTGTCAAAATAACACGTTCATTTTGATTAATTAATCTGAGGAAAAATAATGCGTAAAAAAAACCCTTTGACCCTGAGCTGTAAAATGAAGGAGGGAGAGACGAGAACGCGCTGCCTGGATCATTGATTGGAACATTTACGTAGCCTATATAAAAACGGCCTGATGGAAGTGCTGATAAAAATAAAGTCGTCTGCGATGTCCACTATCCTACCAAAGAGCGTCTCATTTACACGCCATAAAGTGCGTATCATATGCATACTGCGTAGCGTATACATTCCACGACACTGCACACTTGTACTATTGATACGCATTCTCAACAGGGAGCGCGCGCTCTTAAAGGGGCCACACTATATTCCTACCCGTTACAACGTCCATGCATTCAGCAGCCCAAATGAATACCAGTCTGTTATTTATGTTACTCAAACAACTACAGGTGTTAAATAAATGTATACATATTAAATAAACCTACTGTATCTGTATATTTTTTTAAGAAATGTATTATTGTTTTTGTAATTTGCTTCTTTGTTCTTTTATTTAGCCTATATTCAATTTCTCATATTAGCCATATTGCCCACCCGCACATACCAGCTGATATACAATGTAGTCTTGATTTGGGTGGTCACTCTGCATTGAAAGTTTGAAAGGGTTTTAAATCTTCTAAATCAAGTAAAATTAATCAAAATAAAGTCATTTAAGCATGCCAAATTCAACTTTAATTATATAAAATGTAATTTCCAAGCAGCAAAATTGTGGCCAGTGAAAATGCTGAGTGGCTAGTAACTTTGGAAAACCACTAGCCACAGTGGCTGGTGAGCAAAAAAGTTAATGTCAAGCCCTGTTTGTATGTACAGTAAAAAAAAATCTTTTAAATTTATTTCCTCAGCATATTAGGTCATATTGTTTATTGTTATGGCCAATAACAAAAGTTTTTGATCTTTAATGTCACTAATGCTGATTATTCATTGATTCATTTGAATTGAAATATTTAAAATACTTTCACAGCAAAAATTATGTATGCGATAAATTTAGATTAATTAATCACCAAGTATGTAATTAATTCGATTAACATTTTTAAATCGATTGACGGCCCTAATAATAATACAATATTATAATATTATTTAAAATATGACACCTAAAAACATTCTCACCCAATATAAATGTTTAAAAAAAAAAAAAAAAAAAAAAAAAAAGTGACATGACATGCCTTTATATTTCAGGAAAGCATCATGTTTTGGGGTCCAAAGTACAAGTTACACTATTATTTTTTTCTAGCATTTTTCTATATATTTCAGATAAACTTGCCTCTGTATGGCACATAAAACCAATATGAACTGTAATGAATTAATTCCATTTTCAAAACAATCACTTGGATCCAAAAGAAATGGCAAACTGACCAGACTTTGTGCTCTTAGTCAACAGTCCGGCTTTGTGAGACCACCTCAAAAACTCCAAAAACTCTACCAGAACGCATCACGAGAGGGCAGCAAAAACCACTTTGTAGATGTTTAAGACAAAACCTACAATGACAACTTCATCAACACATGCTTCTTTCTGAAATATAGTGCACTCAAAGTGCTCTGCTCTGATGACTGGCGAACCGTTGGGATAAAAGGTTTCAATTCTTCCCATGGTGCATCAGTGTGGTTCAGCCCTACCTGAAGCTTGCTGGGTACAAATCAAACAAAAGTAGCCTGTGAAACAGTGTCTAATATATCACACACAGGGGAAGTGTATATATGAGGCATGCTTTATCGCCATTGAATATAACCCAATGGAAAACACAATGTAGAGAATACGTAAAGCAGAAAAACAAAACAATGAGCGCCTTTCAAGTACAAAACGTTAAAATCTTGCCTCAAATTGCCTAGTAAGCCTCTTTAAGGTTACATAAAACAATACACACTTATGTAAATGTGTGACACACTTTTTGTTTGCAGAAAACAGGCTTTAGGCATTAAGAAAGGCTTTGTTTCGATCTGTTGTAGTGTATTGAATTATACAATGGCAATACGCATGCACTCTTTGACCTGCAGTCGCTGGCTACGACAATGCACAATGACTACATCAGCACAAACAGTCGGAGCATGCAGTAAACCTCTAACGCATCCACATGCTACGGCGAGAAACGTTGGGGAAAGGTGGCCGTCAGACTTACTGTTTTCCTGTACTCTGGCCACAAAGCCTGTGAGTGGTATCTGTGGGGTGAGCTGGGGCATGGGCGGAGGAGGGGGAGCCATAGACACTGACCACCACCCATCACAACCACACACACATACAGAGTCAAAGAGCAGGAGAAACAAAGAGGAAAGAGAAAAAAGCAGAAGGAGGAAGAGAGAAAAAAAAAAAAACATCAGTCCCACATAATAAAAGGTGGGGAAAGTACTCCTATAGGAATAGGAAGCCTATATAGATATAGAAAGACTGAACGTTCATTCTCTCTGGTAATTTGATCTCAAATACAGCGTTCTCATTTTTTTTGACCAATGAATTTCGGACTTTCCAGTAACACTTTAAGGTGACGCACAATTACACGCAACTAGCCCTATAGTAAGTACATGAAGTTAATTAAAGGATTAGTTCACTTTTAAATAAACTTTTGCTGATAATTTACTCGCCCCCATGTCATCCAAGATGTCAATGTCTTTCTTTCTTCAGTTGAAAAGAAATTAAGTTTTTGATGAAAACATTCCAGGATATTTCTCCATATAATGGACTTCAATGGGCTCCAAACGGTTCAAGGTCCAAATGACAGTTTCAGTGCAGCTTCAAAGGGCTTTAAATGATACCAGACGATGAATAAGGGTCTTATCTAGCCAAACCATCAGTTTCTGTGAGAAACCGAGCAGTATATATGCTGTTATTTTACCTCTTATCAGACGAACGTGATCATCTCTGAGCTCCGCCATAACTTCCGCTAAGTGAGGTCAAATATGAGCGTGGTTATAGACATATCGATCGTAGATGCCTCATTCTACTGATCCGTGCAGGCGCTAATGAGGCATCTACGTATACATCTATGACCACGCTTGTATTTGACCTCACTTAGCGGAAGTTATGGCGGAGCTCAGAGATGATCACGTTCGTCTGATAAGAGATAAAATAACAGCATATATACTGCTCGGTTTCTCGCAGAAACTGATCGTTTCGCTAGATAAGACCCTTATTCATCGTCTGGTATCATTTAAAGCCCTTTGAAGCTGTACTGAAACTGTCATTTGGGCCTTGAACCGTTTGGAGCCCATTGAAGTTCATTATATGGAGAAATATCCTGGAATGTTTTCATCAAAAACCTTAATTTCTTTTTGACTGCAGAAAGAAAGACATTGACATCTTGGATGACATGTGGGTGAGTAAATTATCAGCAAAAGTTTATTTCAAAGTTAACTAATCCTTTAATATTACTCCGTACTTGTTTGTGCAATTACACTGTAACAATGACACCTTAAAATAAAGGGTTATACTTCATTTTAAGGTGTCATTGTTACAGTGTAATTATATATTTAAGTACTGAGTAATATTAATTTACTACATGTACTTACTATAGGGTTAGTTGCTTGTACTTATCGTAGTAATAACAGTACATTATGCATAATTACATGTAACATATGAAACAACGACATTGTAAAATAAAGTGTTACCAAATAAAGTGTTATCATTATATCATAAGAAGTCATTTTTATCAGGTGAAATATTATTTTGCTTAACTATTAACACTTATTCAATTTTGAAATTCCCATTTAAGAAATTGTGTTTTTTTTCAGGACTGAATGCTTAAATTTAAAAAGTCCAGGTATTTTTAGGTTTTCCAGATAAAATAGCATTTGAATATATTTTTGCTAAATCTGCCTCATTGCAAAGTAGTCTTCAAAAAAAAAAAAAGGTAAAACTTTCACTGCTGTGAAAGTTATAAAAAAAAAAAAAAAAGTTTCCATAAATAAATATTGTGTATCATTATGAACGCTACTGTTCAAAAGTTTGGGTCGGTAAGATTTTTTGCTTATGCTCATCAAGTCAGCATTTATTTAATCAAAATAATAATTATTATAAAATAAATATTACTTTATAACTATGAATGACTTATTTTGTATTTTAATATATTTTAAAATGTCATTTATTCTTGCGATGCAAACTGAATACTCCAGTCTTCAGAGTCACTTGACCCTTCAGAAATCATTCTAATATGCTGATTTGCTGCTCAAGAAACATTTCTTATTATAATCAATGCTGAAAACAGTTTAATGTTTTTGCGATACATTTTTTTCAGTTCAGAAGAACAGCTTTCATTTCAAATAGAAATCTTTTGTAACATTATAAATGTCTTTACTGACATTTTTTTTATTTAATTTAATCCTTAATTAAAAGTATTTATTTCTTTTAAAAAATCGCACTGACCTCAAATTTTTGGAACGGTGGTGTATATCATCATCAACCAAAATAAAAAGTTGTGATAAAATTGTTCTTATTTCGCCCACCCCTAACGACAGGCAAACACTTCACCTCAGAAAAACAAAAATCAAAATGTTGCAGTTAGACGAAATTAACATATAATATAAACCCACTGTCCACATGATGACAGATGATGTGATAGTGGCCAGTTTGTTAAAACGAGCAGGATTTTTTTTCCCTGAATGCATGAAAGATGTGTGATTCATTCACGCTCTCAGTCATGTCTGATGCCGATATGACCGTCATTCGCTCTAATGCTCATGGACATCTGACAGTGGGATTTAAAGTCTCGGCTCTAATGCGTAGGAGACAATAAATCTCCATTCATAAACAGGTGGCCACGGGCCCTGTGCTCTCACTAATCATAAATCTGAGGCTTTTCTGGTCTTAATGACATTAGTGTGTACGGCCGCACACCTGTGGGGAGAGACAGGCTGTTCCCTTCACCATAGACGGGATGCCAAAAATAACTCTGTTTTAAGATGCTTGGATATGGCTTTCCACTAGCTATTGCTGATTTTTTTTTTACAGGAATTAAACTGTCAAGTGCATGATTCAATTTGATGTGACTTTGAACGTGTCTGTATATTCGTGCAGCGTTCTTCGTCTCTTACTTGCGTTTGTGCCCCCGTTAACGTGTGGCTGCTGCAGGGAGAACTGGGAAGAGACGGACGGGGCTCGGCGGTATGTACCCGTGGCAGAAACCATGGAGACGGAGGAGGAGGTGGAGGAGTTGTGTCGGGAGATCTGTCGAGATATCGTGCCGAACTGCGACATGGGGATGGGGCCGAGACCTGGCCCAGCAGCCACAGCTGTTAGTGCCCAGAGAAGAAGGTACAAAGACAGGAGAAAACCAGGAGAGGCCAGTAAATTACATACTTACAGCAGGCAAGGAAAGCGTCCCGAGAATAGTTTAGCAGATTCATTTGAGGAAATAACTAATAGGCAGAAGAGTGAATCTAATGAAACATGTCAAGCACAATTCCAGGTCATATTTGATACTTTTCATACTTTTTTATAGTGCTGTCAAATTGTTTAATCGGGATTAAAGGGTTAGTTCACCCAAAAAGGAAAATTCTGTCATCCTTTACTCAAGTTGTTCCAAACCTGTACTTTCTTCTGCTGAACACAAAAGATATTTCGAAGAACATGGGTAACCAAACAGTTGATGGGCCATAGTATGGAGAAGAAAAAAAACATTCTTCAAAATATATTTTATGCAGAAGAAAAAGGGTCATACAGGTGAGTAATGACAGTATTTTCATTTTAGGGTCATCACTTTAATTGCATCTAAAATAAAAGTTTGTACACACGCGCGCACGCACACACGCGTGTTAGATGTGAATAATCGCTATTAATCGATTTGACCACACTACTTTTTAACCGTTTTTTTTATTATATTATATCTTTTTTTCAAAAAAAAATTAACTATTTTCCCTCCAAATAATAAGACACTTATTTATGTGGCTGAAAAACTGGAATCTGAGGGTGCAAAAAAAATCTAAATATTGAGAATATCGCCTTTCAAGTTGTCCAAATGAAGTCCTTAGCAATGCATATTACTACTAATAGTATTTTTTTTATATATATATATTTACGGTAGGAAATTTACATAATATCTTCAAGGAACATGATCTTTACTTAATATCCTAATAAATTTTGGTATATTATATATTATATATAACATAACATATTTTATATTATATTATTTTATATTAATTTTGATTTTGGCCTAGACATGTTTCACCAGATTCACAAAGAAAATCTGGGCTTGAGAAACCCAACATCAGATGGAAACTCAGAAAACACACAGCCATTTTACTTTAATAAGTACAAACAATGACAATGTAATTATACAACACTACAACAGGACCTGCAATGAAATGCACAAAGTTAGAAAATGCCCTGAGAAAGAGTACCACATTGTAGTTGTATATAGTCCTTTGTGTGTTTACAGTCTGCAGATGGGATTTCCTCTATAGGGACATTTCCTGTTGACAGTGGCAGATAACAGGGAAGCCCTAGAGAGACACGGTCTCCCTGATAGTGATGGCCGGAACGAAGCGAACAACAAACACAGTGGACAAACATCACTGTGGCACCACAAGCCTTCACCAGTGACATATGATATGAACACAATACAAACATCTCGCTCATTCCACTGTGTCCTGGTGGAGCCAGTGAAAACCCATTCATGAACATAATTATCAGATATGATGTTTAAATACATTTACATTTAAGCATTTAGATTATCCAAAGCACTTACAAAAGAGGAACAAAAGTAATTTGTCAATTCGACATGCACAGGCTAACATGATGTTAACTTAATGTTCTGTTTTGTCGTTGAATGCTCAAGCTGTTTAAAGTCCGGTGGATTCTGATTGGCTGTTTTTATAGCTAGAATATCAGTTTCTAGTTAATCAGCTAAAATAATTCATACTGAAAGTGATTCCAAAAATATTGTTCCTCTTTGACATTACCATTATAGTTGTGGTGTGGACTTCCCTATTCTCACAGAATTAGGATTATTCAAACATTATAGTTATCTTTATAGTTATTGTCCTTGGTGTGAACAACCCTTAAGTCTACAGACTTTTTGGCCTTATCAAACACCACAATCTTCCAATATGTGCTTTATGAATTATGAGTAATACACTCATGCAGATTAGAGACTTCACAGTGCATTGATTTAAACTGGTTGATTAAGAACAAAACCGCCACCCAAAATAACAATTAAATTACCACCACCATCCCCAAAAGTGACCCATTCTGACACCCAGACAGACAGGTGAACGGTGGGACGGTAACGCCGGTGCTGCCCGGAACAGACTTTGTGCAGTTGGCGATGGGATTGGGGGAGGGGCTCACCTATAGCAGCGGCTGGCATTGGTGGACCCTGACCAGGGAGGGGGGGAGGAGGAGGAGGGGCTGGGGGAGGAGCGGCCCATGAGGGTTCGACTGCGGGTCAGAACGTCATATAAGAGAAAACACCTTGAGCGCGATTCAATCATTAATAGCGCACAAAAACTTAAGCTCGGTTCCAAAACCCAGTAAGCTACCTTGCTGTCTACATAGACAGGCAGCATCGTAACTATCCTATATGCATCCTTGTATGTCACTGATTTAAACGGTTCCACATGAGCAGCAACTTCACGTGGCACATGAATAGCACATGACATGACTTGACTCTAAATTGACTCCAGTGGAGTTTGATGTTAGAATGATGCTAAGTTAACAACACAATGCTAAAAACATGGCACAACACAACACAAAAATGGGGTAAAACAGATATATTGTGCACACAAATTCTGGTAAGGACAGTAAAGGACGCTGGCTCACTACACATTGAGACACTGATGACTTTATTTCCGTCCTCATTGCACAACATCATTACTGGTATTTATGAACAACAGCAGAGCTGATATCTTTCTGCATCTTTTCTGCATAGTGAGCATCGATGCACCCTGGGTTTTGCGGCGCATTGTGGGACATTTTAGGGAGCGAACGTTTCAGTGCACTGGAAGGATTCTGCGATTGAGACTGCCCTTAAAATAGCCGACTCCCTGATCAGTGCCCTGACTACTGAACTAGGGAGCTGATTGAGACGTACCCATAGAGTGCTGCAGTGATGACATTTTTGACAACCACCCTGGATGTTTACATCACCCCGGTTCCCTAGACAAAAAACCAACAGGATTTTCCCATTGGTTTTTGGGTTATTGCAAAAAAAGCTCTCTGAACAACAAAAGTTTATGATTCTCAAGTTTTATCCACCATGATGATCTTGACAAATGAACATAATGGAACTTGTAAGCCTAAATACAATCGCCAGAAGGAAAAAAAGCTAAACGTAGGGCATGAACGAACAATACCACGGCCCTATCCTAGCAAGCAATTTTGCATTTAAAAGGCCGCATTCACACTGCAGGTCTTGATGCACAATTCTGATTTGGTGACTATATCCGATTTTTTTTGACGACCTGCTTACATCATCTTTTAAAAGCGACCCTATCCGATATTTGCATTTACACTATACACTGGCGAAACAGCCCAAAACGTTCTGACCTGGAAAAGGAAGTAAAATGGCGCGATATGCAATGGACTCAATGGATGCAGACGAGATGATTATTCAATGTTTTGCTTCTTTAAAGGTCAGCAAAACATTGCTCTCGTAAGGCGGAGAAAAAAGAGGAGAGCCCTTGATCGCAATTCGTGTCACCTGAGTTGACTTTAGGGCTGTGTATCACCAACAATGTCACGATACGATACGCATCATGATACGTATCACGATATGGATCAATTTGGAATTTCTTTTGAGCAGAGTTTAGTAACAGTTAATATCTGTTTATTGAATAACCAGTGTTATAACAGACGTAATAAGTGAAAAATGATTTTGTATTTGTTGTGTTTTAACAATGAGTTAAATTAATTAAATAAATTGTCACAAAATAAGCTTGGAATGGCTCGATTCAATATCAATTATTTTGGATACGGATACATATCAGGTACACACATCTCTCAACTAATGCTGTAAACTATGGGAGTCGTAGCCTACTATAATAGCCTATTGAATGTCAAAAATGAACTGATTTGTACAAATACTTAAATTACACTCAATGATGTTTTTTTAAATAATAAAGTTATAATATTAGCTTTAGAAATTACATAATCATAGTAGTCATAGTTAATCAAACCAGATTAATTAAAACATGCATGAAATATTATATTAAAAACATAACAAATTATAATGAATATGTAATATGGTGCATATATTTAGCAAAATGCTCCTCTCTATAGTCAATTTTTCTAGCTCACTAATTCATTTAAGGACACTGGATATAGACATTATGTGACAATGTTCACAAGCTAATTTATTGATGTCTTTCCGCTTTGAAACACTGATTGAGCGATCACGAGACATGATATGGATTTCGGTAAGTTGTACTCTATCTCTTAACAGACTTTCAGATGCACATTCATGTTTCGGGCTGTAACTGGTATTAGGCGGAGGAGAAGATCAGTTCACGTGCGCAGCGCGCTGCCGCCTGACGCTTCTCATGAGCCGAGCTGCGCCAGAGCGATCTAGCTCCTAAACTAATTCATGTTTTTAGATCTCGGAATAAAATTGACGCAATTTGAAATCTGAGACTTTGTTTCATATCAATAGTAACAAAGCACAAAGATTTAATGCATGGGAGGCGCGCTGCAAAAACTGTAACAACTTAAAATCCAAAAACGAATCCATTTTGAATGTCTTGCACTGCTGCTCGTGTTGTTAAAATTGGCACCACTTGACTCACGTGATAATTGGTTACATTCAAAAGCACACAATATCGATAAGGCAGCTGCTGTATCGATACGCGAATCGTCAGGAGTTCATGACGATGTATCGATATTTTTAAGCACAGCCCTAGTTGACGTCATTCGCCTCCGTCACTTTTTCAATGACGTACGACTCGCATTTACTGGGGAATATCTGATTTGACCACTTACATGGCAGATGCAAATGCACTTATCCGAATCATATCAGATTTATTACCACATTTTTGAGTGAGGCCTGAATCCGATCTGAGGATATCAGAATTCATGTTTTTTTTCCTGCTAACACGTTCACGGCATGTCATATCTCATGAGCCACATGAGAGGAAATTTTTTTTTGGAATTGGGTCACTTGAACCATGCAGTGTAAATGGGGCCTAATAGCCGTCCAAACACAGCACTGACATCTAGGCTAAAACAAAGCAAAATCTGTACTGTCAGTGAAAATGTAATAGACGTCTAACCATAGCCCAAGAATTAACTAGTCATCAACTTCAAAGAAATGAAACCAAACACCATAATCACTGTTGACTTTGCTTACATGATGGAATATCATACATCTCGCAAGTTATTTTGGCAAAAAAATTACGTGACCAAATTCAAGGTTATTTTGGCTAGAAGTGTGTTACTCATAGTCGGACTATATCGGGTCTATAGTTAACCGAGACTGTGAAATTATGGCTATTGCATGCTGGGATGACTTCAATGTCTTCATCTCTAGCTTCTGAGTCTTCTAACTCTTTCAATCTTTATTCTAGCTTGCTTTTAAATAGCTTGCAAGAGTGCCATTATAAACACAATTAGGCATTAAAAGCAGACTAGTGAGTAGATTAATTTCCTTTATCAAGGCACATAAAAGCTTTAAAGGGGTTTTACTCACAAAGGGGATTTACTGCTACATTTTTGTAGAATAAAACGTGATAAAACGAGAGCTTTTGTTAACCACAGACCTTATTTCAGGCATTTAAAACCCATTTAAAAAACCATTGACTTCTGGACAATGGAACCAGAAGGGTGAACATGTTAACTGGTTTCCACGTTTGGGACTCAACTGGACAGGTTTTTGAAATACTTACAATCGTTTGACTTTAGCCTGTTGCTAAGCTAAAAAAAAAAAATCACCCTATAAATAATTTTTAATCAGACAGAACACATCTGAACTGATATTTTTGATCAACCTGTTTTTTATATAAACTATTTTGCGTATATCAAATATCAGAATTGAATGGTGTAAGTATAATCAACATTCCCTCAATGCTGTCTGTCATATTGGATTACATTTGTAATGCAACTTCTCCATAAAGGGTACAACTGATGCTGCCTAATTAGAGCTAAAGTGAGGGATCTTGGCTTAAAAGTATAGAATAGCCGAAATGTGTTTAAGCTTTAAAATGCTGCCTAAGTAGGTAGCTCACTAGGTTTTGGATGGCAAGATTGTCCTTCATCAAAGCCTAGAAGAAAACCTAGAGGAAAAACCTTACATTTGATGAGACAAATACACAAACAGATGAATAAAAAGGGTACAAGGACAGAGAAGCTGCATTCAAAAGTCCTGTCAGCACCTAAATAACATTAATCCAGGAAAATGAAACCAGAGGTGCTGATGCAGTGTTGCTATGGTGACTGTAAGGATTCAGGAGGTGTTGGTGGTGGGAGGGATCTGCTCCGCTTGGCTACAGCATGTATATCGGAAGAGAACAGGACAGTGGCCTCTTTTCTCACTAAACTCTTTCTCTTTTCGTTCTCTTCGGTCAGACCACCCTTTAGAGTTTCCCACTTCCGCTCTCTTTCTACCTGTCCTTGTGCTGTGTAGTGGCCTACTTTGACAAACCTTAAGCTGGAAGAATCAGGCCATGAGAACTGTAGGCATACTGAACAACTAATCCTGCTCCGTTCCTCACTCTAGAGAGCAGGAAACACTGCAGTGTTAAATACCCACACGTGGGGAGTACGTCTAATTCTCGAGTTGGCCCTAACCTATAGGGCAGTGTGCTTCAGATGCTGTGCTTTTGCAGCAGCTGTATGTGAGCTGCAGCTCACCTGGGACTGAGTTGGGAATGGAGGGAGTCGGCACAGCGATGGGAATGCCGATGCTGCTGCCGCCACTGTTCTCTCGACTGCCGCTTCCCCCGCTGCTGCCACTACAGAGAGAAAGAGAAGAAGTCAGATACAGGCTTAGTATCTTTAAAGTTCTTAGCATACTATCATACATGTCAATATCAACAGAGATCTTTTTCTCAACTCGTTAGATCTATATTAGGGCTGTCAAATCGATTAATTGATAAATCGAACATAAAAGTTTGTGTTTATACTATAAAAAAATAAATAAAAAATTATATATATATATATATATATATATATATATATATATATATATATATATATATATATATATATATATATATATATATATACATACATACATACATATATACACACACCTATACTGTATATATTTATGTACACTATATTTGGGACGCCTGCCTTTACATGCACATGAACTTTAATGACATCTCATTCTTAATCTGTAGGATTTAATATGGAGTTGGCCCCACTTTGCAGCTATAACAGCTTCAACTCTTCTGGTAAAGCTTTCCACACAGTTTAGGAGTGTGTTTATGGGAATTTTTGACCATTCTTGAATTTTTGAGCACATTTGTGAGGTCAGGCACTGATGTGGCTTGCAGTCTCTGCTTTAATTCATCCCAAAGGTGTTCTATTGGGTTGAGGTCAGGACTCCACACCAAACTCGCTCATCCATGTCTTTATGGACCTTGCTTTGTTGCAACAGGAAGGGGCCATCCCCAAACGGTTCCCACAAAGTTGGGAGCATGAAATGGTCCAAAATGTCTTGGTATGCTGAAGCATTAGGAGTTCCTTTCACTGGAACTAAGAGGCCAATCCCAACCCCTGAAAAACTTCTGCGCACTATGTGCCTCAGCATGCGCTGACCCCGCTCTATGATTTTACGTGGCTTACTGAGTTACTGTTGTTCCCAATTGCTTCCACTTTGTTATAATACCACTAACAGTTGACCGTGGAATATTTAGTAGTGAGGAAATTTCACGAATGGACTTATTGAACAGGTGGCATCCTATCATGGTACCACGCTTGAATTCACTGAGCTCCTGAGAGCGACCCATTCTTCCAAAAATGTTTGTAGAAGCGTCTGCATGTCTAGGTGCTTGATTCTATACACCTTTGGCCATGGAAATGATTGGTAAACCTGAATTAAATTATTTAGAGGGGTGTCCCAATACTTTTGGCAATATAGTGTGTGTATATATATATACACGGCACGCATACATGTACGTGTGTGTGTATTCATATTATATAAACGCAAACTTTTATGTTAGATGCGATTAATCGATTTGACAGCACTGTGTGTGTGTGTGTATATACTTATTTGCAGCTGTATCATACAAATAAATAGTAAAAAAATCATATATTGTGATTTCTGGATTTTTTTTTTTTTTAGATTATGTCTCTCACAGTGGACATGCACCTACGATGACAATTTCAGATCCCTCCATTATTTCTAAATGGGAGAACTTGCAAAATAGCAGGGTGTTCAAATACTTATTTTCCTCACTGTATATATATATATATATAAACACAAACATTTATGTTAGATGCAGCTTTCACGATTTGATAATCATACTAATCAATGTTTTGATTTTATTCCAATTAATTGTGCAGCCCTACATATTAATGTCCAAGATCACTGGATGCCACAATGAGGTCATGATGTAATTTGAAATGCGTTTCATTACATAATACATACTGTTCCACATACTATTTTGAAGGAACAGTAAGCAGAACATAGTATACTGTGTAGTATTCAGTAAGTAAGCCAGTGTTCTGTTTACAGGCTCACATGGTAAAGTGACCTAGATACACACTTGGCTTTGAGCCACATTGTATGACGTTAGCCATACGTAGCTATGCGTACATTCAACGCAGATCAATTTATGGATTATTTAACACTGTGGAGCTACGAACACGATTGCATCAGTGTTACACCCCCACATGAGCACAGTTTTAGAAATCAGCCATGATCCTCTGTGTCTGCTGTGTCCATGTAGAAACCAGAGCAGCAGGGGATCCACGCTGCACTGCTACAGATCTCATTAAATCGCAGCACCCAGGCTTTAATGCTCCATTGTCTAAACAGAGATCGAGTTAAATTATCTGATTTTAATTAGAGATGTGCAAAACTATTTTTTTTCCAAAACTAACTGGTCTGTGGGTTGTCTCACAAATGTGACTTTCTAGCAATTTCAAATTATTAACTTTTGCAAGAATGTCTAGCAATTGTCTTTTTTTTCCTGAATTGTGAGATATAAAGTCACAATAAGCTTTTTTTTCATTCCATGCTGGAAACAAATTGAAATTAGATCATTTCAAATTTGATTTTAAAACTAATAACTAAAACTTATTGTATTGAGTATATCATCGCCCAGCTCTAATCTGCTAAATGTGACTATAAGGTATGAAGATATTAGGATATTATAAACATTAGGATATGAAACAATGTATATTGTGAAAGGCGCTGTACAAATCAATTTGACTTGACTTGATATCTGGTCATCTGACCAACATCTAAACACTCACAAATGTTTAAAAAAAAAAGAAAAATACTAAATAAATCACTACTCAACCTCACCAGATTACTAGATCCATTTGTAAATGTAACCTTAGAGAAACAAAATGGTTAACTGACACTGTTGTAACCCATAATGCATCGGGTACCCAAAGAAGTTTAGATGAAGGCAGCATAAAAAGAGCTGAATAAGCAGCAGTGAATGCTTCTGGAGGGCAGATAATGGCTCATACTTCATCTTAACCACACATAAGAAGTGCATATACAAATTGCTGACGCTGCAACAATTGATGTGATTGATAAACGGTGTCGGCTACACATCAGTATTTGAGACCAGCATTCAAAGTTTATTCAATAAAAATATATTTGAAGTTAAAACAATGAATCTCTGTTCTCTGTATGTCACTCTTTTTCATACAATTAAAGTGACGAAGGACTGAGGCTGTCAAGAGCAAGACTCAAATGCAACATACCGTTCAAGCGTTTGGAGTGGGTGCATTTTTTTTTACTGTCTCCAGTCATTACTTCAGTGTCACATGATTTTTCAGAAATCATTCTAATAAGCTTTGCTGCCCAAGAAACATTTCTGATTATTATCAGTGGTGAAAACGTTTTTTTTTGTAGAAAAAGTAGTTTTTTTTCCGGGATTCTTTCATGAAAATGTTATACGCCACTAGAGGATATCAAATATGCGCTGACATTCAGAAATAAAACTGGAGGCTGATGGAAAAGTGTGGGAGAGGACTAGAGGAAAAAACTAAATTAAGAGAGAAAAAGAGATATCTGATTCATCAGTAAAGCCCTTGCACATATAAACACACAGTGTGTGTCTGCAGGCACAGAGGGCAATAAGGAATACAAAATTACTATTAAATCAAATTTCAGTGAAAAACATATTTAATTATTAATAGCAATAATAATGAAAATAATAAAAATGATAATACGAATATATATTTATTAAAAATGTGGTAGATAAAACGACAGATATAAGTTAGAACAATACAGTAAATAGAACGGCAGACAGACACAATGATAGACAGACAGAACAACAGACAAATAGACAGATTGATTGACAGATAAACATAACAGACAGACGGACGGATGGATGGATAGATAGAGAACATGTCTGCTTAATACAGAGTGAGCCGAGCGTCACACGCAAGAGTGCCAGACAGATGGATGGATCAATCAATAGACAGAACAGTCAGACAGACAGACAAGATAGACTAGACAGATGGACAGACAGATGGACAGACAAATGGACAGACAGATAGACAGATGGACAGACAGACAGACAGAGAGATAGCCAGACGGACAGAGAGATAAGACAGACGGACATTCAGACAGATGGGCTAAACAGATAGACAGACAGACAGATGGATGGACAGACAGACAAAGACAGATAGACAGACAGACAGACAGAGAGATACCCAGACGGACAGAGAGATAAGACAGACGGACATTCAGACAGATGGGCTAAACAGATAGACAGACAGACAGATGGATGGACAGACAGACAAAGACAGATAGACAGACAGACAGATGGATGGACAAACAGACAAAGACAGATAGACAAACAGACAAAGACAGATAGACAAACAGACAGACATAAAGACAGATGGACAGACAGACAAAGACAGAAAGACAGATAGATGGACAGACAGAAAAATACAGACAGACAAAGACAGATAGATGGACAGACAGACAAAGACAGATAGATGGACAGACAAAGACAGATAGATGTGGAAATATTAGAAGATTAGACTTTATTTAATTTTTTTTATTTTTTTATTTGTATCGTATAGTGTTATGAATGCTTTGGCAATGTAAAGATTTCTTTCACCATGCCAATAAAGCTATTTGAATCTTTAGAATCTTTAGATGGACAGACAGACAGACGGACAGACAGACAAAGACAGATAGATGGACAGACAGACAGACAAAGACAGATAGACAAACAGACAGACAGATGGACAGACAGACAGACAAAGACAGATAGACGGACAGACAGATAAAGACAGATGGACAGACACAAAGAAAGATAGATGGACAGACAGACAGAAAGATGCATGTTACCTGTGGGTTCTCGGTCTCTGGTTGAGAGACGCGGTACGTCCTGGACTGTGTTGGCTGCCCATGCGAGCTGGACTCGTCATGTAATCATTGGGCACGGTTGGAGGTTTCACCGGCTCAAGTGTTTTATAAGGAGTGTTACGCCTGCATATGCATTTAAAACAAACAGGCAAAAATATTATAAACAAAACATAAAATATGTGATTTCCGACTGCTACTGAAAATTTCTGTCAGTGCCGAAGTATAGTCTGGCAGCTTTATCATACTGCTGCTCAGTAACGTTTTCATATGTGATAAAATCAATGTTTTCATATTTGATAAAATCACATCTTACCCAAGAGTGCCTCGTCCTGTCATGGGTGGGCTGGGAGGTTTCTGTGTTGGGGGATTGGTCCTGGAGAGTGTTCCTACTCTGATTGACTGATTGTTGCCATGCTGCTGATTGGACAAACAAAACATCAAATTAAGTATTTGATAAAAACTTGACCATCGGGTTACATAAATAAGACTAATGGAATGGAGCTGAGAAGAGGGCTTTACCAGACAAAACGATAAAATTTCATCCAAACGTTCAGTTTGCTACTGCATAAAAGGGCCTCATTCATGAATATATAATAAATATATGAGTAATTTGTATGTAAAATGGACCTTCCCAAAAACTCTTCTCGCAAACGATTTGTAACCTCGGATTTGATAGTTCATGAAATTTGATAGTTCATAAATAAGGTGTGTGCGCGTGCGCTCATTCACAATTAGCATAATCCCATCACAATAAGCATACTCTCAAATTACAACTACTTCAACTACATGTTCTGTGGAAACTTCTGAACTCCCTTCTCAGGTTTGGCTCCAGTACAATAGAAATCTATGATCAAAAGGAAAATGGACTATATAGCTATTTTTTTTAATCACTTTGTTTACCAAAAGTATTTACCACTTATTTTCATTTTTAACTAACTAATTTAGTCACTATATCTATAATTATTGTAAATAGTCTTATCAAATTGCAGTGTTACCATTTTGCCTAAAAGAACACACAATGTTTGGATATTTTATGCTCCATTTACTTATGGTTGGGAGCAGGTGTACATTTTTGATACACTTTCATGAATCCAAAAATTCACCTTTTTACACAAAAAAATCATTCCGCTCATGTTTCATGAATGAGGACCATTGGTTCAAAATGAAAAGACAATTAGTGGTTGATTAATTGCCTATTTCTAAACAACAAGGTAGCCGAAGTAATGATATAATAATGAACAATAGCATATTTTAATAATAGTAAATAGGAATATTTAATTGCATTTACTTTTTAAATAATTATTAAATAATTGTAAATAATATGTACTCAATTTAAAACAAAGACAGAAGATGTTTATTATAACAATTATAAGCTGATTTTGAAACAAACACAAATGGGAAATTAACTGAAAATCTCAAAATGCTAAATAAATCAGTTGATTATTAGCCTTGCCAATATATATCAGTCAATCACTATCATATAGCCTAAAAACCTGACATTGACAGTAAATAAAAGTACAAACAAAATAACAGAAACCCAAATACTTCAACTACATAGGCAACTGTGTGTTTCAGCTGCATATGAACTTGATTTAGTGTTAGAATATGTAATAATCTTTAAGTAATACAGCTATGACTGATCACTTTGCAATGGGATTGATCTACAACTACTGCACATGAGGGTATGAGTAGGCCTGTCACAATCATACATTTTGTATTCATGATTAACTGTCATAGAAAACCTGTATACATTTATATTATATATAAATATTTTATATATACATATAACAAATATATACAGTGAGGAAAATAAGTATTTGAACACCCTGCTAAAATCCAGAAATCACAATATATGATTTTTTAACTATTTATTTGTATGATACAACTGCAAATAAGTATTTGAACACCTGAGAAAATCAATGTTAATATTTGGTACAGTAGCTAGGGTCATTGTCATGTTGGAAGACCCAGCCTCGACCCATCTTCAATGCTCTGGAGGGAAGGAGGTTGTTCTCCAAAACCTCGCAATACATGGCCCCGGTCATCCTCTCCTTAATACAGTGCAGTCGCCCTGTCCCATGTGCAGAAAAACACCCCCAAAGCATGATGCTACCACCCCCATGCTTCACAGTAGGGTTGGTGTTCTTGGGATGGTACTCATCACTCTTCTTCCTCCAAACACGTTTAGTGGAATTATGACCAAAAAGTTCTATTTTGGTCTCATCTGACCACATGTCTTTCTCCCATGATTCCTCTGGATCATCCAAATGGTCATTAGCAAACTTAAGACGGGCCTTGACATGTGCATGTGCTAGTTTAAGCAGGGGAACCTTTCGTGACATGCATGCTTTCAAACCATGACGTCTTAGTGTATTACCAACAGTAACCTTGGAAACGGTGGTCCCAGCTCTTTTCAGGTCATTGACCAGCTCCTCCCGTGTAGTTCTGGGCTGATTTCTCACCTTTCTTAGGATCATTGAGACCCCAACGAGGTGAGATCTTGCATGGAGCCCCAGTCCGAGGGAGATTGACAGTCATGTTTAGCTTCTTCCATTTTCTAATGATTGCTCCAACAGTGGACCTTTTTTCACCAAGCTGCTTGACAATTTCCCCGTAGCCCTTTCCAGCCTTGTGGAGGTGTACAATTTTGTCTCTAGTGTCTTTGGACAGCTCTTTGGTCTTGGCCATGTTAGTAGTTGGATTCTTACTGATTGTATGGGGTGGACAGGTGTCTTTATGCAGCTAACGACCTCAAACAGGTGCATCTAATTAAGGATAATAAATGGAGTGGAGGTGGACATTTTAAAGGCAGACTAACAGGTCTTTGAGGGTCAGAATTCTAGCTGATAGACAGGTGTTCAAATACTTATTGGCAGCTGTATCATACAAATGAATAGTTAAAAAAAATCATATATTGTGATTTCTGGAATTTTTTTTTTTTTTTAGAAAAAAAAAAAAAAGTCTCACAGTGGACAAGCACCTACGATGACAATTTCAGACCCCTCCATGATTTCCAAGTGGGAGAACTTGCAAAATAGCAGGGTGTTCAAATACTTATTTTCCTCACTGTACATAATAATTATGCACAATACACACACATATATTATGTTAACGTAAACTTTTATTTTGGATGCAATTCATCGTGATTAATCGATTTGCCAGAACTAAACATAATATTAAAAAAAATATATAACAATAATATGATTTCCCTTATTAGGATGGCAACATGTACTTGAAATATAAATTGCACAATTTTCTCAAATAATTGCGATTAGATTGAATAACCAGATCGATTATCGTGACAGGCCTAGTTATGAGGTAAGGATGAATGGAGGAATATGAATATGTAACAGGATCACAGGGAAGATTGAATCAGTTGATCAGTAATAGACTAAAGCAGGAGGGGTTCATGGGACAAGTACACTTACCTTGGCTTTAAGCCACTATCGAGGGCAGGAAAAGAGAGAGTATGATTTATAGAAGAAGAGAGAAAGACAAAAGAGGGAGAGAAAGAGAGAGAGGCACGTCAAAAACCATCATGTCTCAGTTCAGAGCTCTTGAAGCAGCACAAAAGCATTTAAAATATCAAAACCTACATTTTACTGCACTAGATCTAAGAGCGCCGATGCTAAAATGCTTTTTCCTGTTTTCTCACTTTCTTTGATTGAGTGGTCTGAAGCAGACATTAATCCCATCCCTCTGCCCCCTCAGGTTTCATTTCATACTGTGTTATTTGGGTCAGAACTGCAGTGCGTTTGCACAATCAATGTGATTATTAGGAAATAACTCTTGAAAATGTGAAAAAAGTATTCATCCCTCTGGATTTACCACCAAAACACTTCATGCACACAAAAGCATTTGCGTTTGTCTATATGACCATAACTTAGTTAAGCACTGTATTAATGATTTCACACAGAAACGTTAAAGTCCTCCTGCAGAAACTGCAGTGACAAAAACGACTCATAACAACAAAGGCTGCATGTGTAGTGACTGTTCTGCACTACATGCAAAGTGTGGCAATTATTAATGCGCTGTCCCGAATGATCAATGAGGTTAACCCAGACAATGCTCATTCATTAAATTGGCAGAAAAAAGAAACCATAGTGTAGACCTGAGCGTTAACAATAGTTTATTGCAGCAATAAGGCACTTGTGGCCAGGCTATATTGTGAGTATGGGGATAATAGGGATGATATAGGCATAACCAAGAGGCAATACTTGTTTAATGGCATCTTTTTATGAATGAAGGCCAGTATCACTGATACAGTAACTGATGTCTCTATGAAATTCATTTTTTCCCCCAATTTTAAACATTAATTGTTGCCAAGCCATTCAACATTACAGTGTAATTGAAAGCTATCAATTTGTTTTCAATTTATTAGGCTTCAAAAATATAACTTTTAATTTAAGTGAACTTAACACAATCCTCACTTAAACCCATAATAAATGTCATATTTACTGGTGCCCTGTGAAATATATCCTCCAGAAATCGAATAAACTTAGTTTGAAAGTCACGCTTGAATGGTTTAAAAGCATTTGTATGAATAAGAGCATGATCATTAGGGTTGGGAGAAAAGGTTGATGCATCGCGATTCGTTATCCAACGATTCAGAATCGATTCTCAAAAATTCAGAATCGATTCTGTGTTCAATTCAAACGGCCACTTCACCACTGTGTGCGCACGCGCGCGGTCACCGGCCAAACAGAAAAACCAGTTGATAGGCGAACGTTCGTATGCTGGTAAATTGGCTTTGTTTAAGATAAAATGGACAAACTACGACCTGCTCAGGGGCGTCGCACCCGTGGGGACATTTTTCCGGCGAGAGGGTTCAACACCCGCACGTTTTATGCAGTTTTTCCGCAGTTTCCACAAACGCCTTACAGCAGTCGCCCCTCCGTTTCTCTGGCCGCTCTGTGTCTGCGCTCGCCGCGGCTGCCTCCCCATTTCAAAAATGTATTTTGCTTATTAAATGCAAAGTTTTTAATTTCAAACGCATCTTTAAATTAAGTTCATATTTCCAACAAACGAAATTCTGAGCCAAAATAACGAAGTGGTGCTCAAGTAGGCTATAAGGCGCTTTCCTTGCCATTAATGCTTAATAACACTCCTATGTCTCCGATGCGGTGGCCGGGACATAAACCTACCAACATCCGCGGCATAATTTTTGGAATGACTTATCGAATATTGCTGAACTTCTGCACAATGTTTCAAACGAATGGAAAAATCTGAACAAAGATTCGTTAAATGTCTCTAACATGACTGTTGCAGCTCGGCAAGTTCTCTCATGTGAGATGTTTTGCGCACACACTGAATATGGCTTCTCCGTGAGCGCTAAAGTTGTTTTTCTTCTGTTTTCTATGTTTGAAAGATTTGTTTGTGGCTCGAACCAAAGTAAACTTTTTTTTGCTTTAAAAGACATTTTTTGTTAAAATGTCACAGTTAGTTGTAAATTGAGAACTGTTTATTCTTAATGATTGTTCTTTGTAATTGTATGGTTTACTATGTTTCATTAGAGCTTGTTAATCTTGAATATAACTTTGTTAATAAAATAAAAGTATTGAAAGAAATCTTCATCATCATTTTTAATATGGCAATACTGTCAAACAGATATTCTAACTAAAAACAAAACACATTAGATCCAATTTTGGTTAAAATGTAAAGTTCATGTATTTGCACAGCAGGATAATTAGTTACCAAAAATGTATGTTAAGAATCGTTTTGGGAATCGGATCGAATCGTTAAGTGCCTTAAGATTCCCACCCCTAATGATCATATAATGTAACGCTAGCAAAGGATGACGGATGCATTAATTGCCTTAAATATTTTTAACGTGTTAAACGGAAATTAATTAATCACACGCGTTAACACGTTAACGTTCAGTGTTGGGGGTAACGCATTTCAAGTAACTAGTAAAGTAACGCATTAGTTTTCAAATTTACAACAAAATATCCGAGTTACTTTTTCACATTTATTTGACTGACAGCTCTCCTGTCCCCATGTTGAGAGAAATCGAGAGTAAGTGCAGAGGTGTAATGTGTAAGCATGATGGTTATTGTAGTTCTAGATTAAATGTGCAGATTTATTTATCTCACTTGCACAACAAATGCAAAATCAGAATACTATGCAAACCTCCAATAATTAAATGTTAAATAAAGCAAATATTTATATGCATTCAATCTACCTTTTATTAACCAATATCTTGCTGCTGACCTTTGATGATTCAGTTAAACCATGAGAAAAAATTACTAGATTTTTTGTTTTTATTAGTACAACTTCTCTCCTGTGTCATATTCTTCCATTATCCAGAATGGCAGCCCAGCACAACTGCGCCCTCTACTGCTCATGCGTAAATTTGCATTTTTACCTCAGCCTGCGGCGTAAGGCCAATTTATACTTCTGCGTCGAGTGCACGCAGAGGGTACGGCGTACCCTACGCATAGACGCGTTGGATACGCCGTACCCTACGCCGTACCCTGACGCGCACCTCTCCAAAAATGTAACAACGCGTCAATTCTACGCGGACCGCAAGCGCTGTGATTGGTCTGCCAGAACCCTTCCCTCAGGTCAATAAATAAATAAAAAATCTGCGATAGGAGTGTGTGTGTGTGTGTGTCCAGAAATTGGATGATAGTTCCTTACGTCTGCTATAACAATATTTTGCAGTCCAGCGATTCTTTATGGTAGTAAATAAATACATAGATCCGCTGAGTATAGTTTATTTATTTTCTCATTAAAACCAAAGATGTTAATCAGTAATTGTATATCAAGAACAGGGGCACATTAGGGTATATTTCGTGAATGAAGTCTCCGCAACAGCAATCGATTGCTCGAGCCACCGCCGCTGAAAACAGCGGCCACGAGCTCCGCATGATTTCACAAACACATTCCAGCGCCAGATCGCCTTATTTAACTTTACTAATCAACTAGAGATGCTTAATTTGCTTTAGATACAACAACTCAAGCTGCAAGAAAAGCCGCTCTCTCACCGCTGCTGATACTCCGACATGAATGTACAGATTCTCCACACGAAGCTGCTTCTTCTTCGGCTGTTCTCTTGATTACACCAACATGCCCGAGGACACTGCCAACTAGCGTCTGCATGTGTAACTGCACATTGACGCAGACAACAGCGCAGAAGTATAAATGCTCACGACAGCGTCGGCTACGCGCGTAGCCTACGGCGTACACTCGACGCAGAAGTATAAATTGGCCTTTATTATTAACATTTTGGTATAAAGAGGTATTTCCCTATGCACAAAAAAAAAAAGCCCAGCCCAGGTGAGAAAAAGTAACGCAAAAGTAACGAAACACATTTATTTTCTTAAAAAGTAACTAAGTAACTCAATTAGTTACTTTTAAGGGAGTAACACAATATTGTAATGCATTACTTTTCAAAGTAACTTTCCCAAACACTGTTAACGTTGACCACCATAATAAAAAAATTAAAAAAACTGTCAGAGCCAATAGCCTTATGGGCAACACGCAGACATGTAGTGTGTTTGCACTTCTGTCGACTCAAGTTCGAACCCCCGGCTCACAAACCTTAAAAACATAAAAACAACAAAAATAAATAAATAAACCACATAAAATAAATAAATTGATTGATAAATGAATTTATTGATGATAAAAAATTAATTATAATTCTATCCAAGAAGTGTGCTATGCCAGTAGTTTAACCGGCTAGCTTGCAGGCAAACGGAAAATATAAAGTAGAAACATTTAATTTTACTATTTTGAGCTTTGGTTATATTTTACAAATTAAAAAAAACTTTAACCATCATATATAAATTTCACGACACATCAAAAAGGTGAAGAATTTCTAATCAGGCGATCAATATATTAAAAGAGTATATATTAAAAAAAGGTCTTTTAGCCAATAGAATAATTTGGCACTGGATTCTAGGGTGGACTAAGGGTACTAAAAACGGAAAAGTTTAGCACCCTTAGTTTTTGAAGCGTTTCGCACACAGACAAAAACATCTGTTTACACAGATCCGCGAAAAACACTATTATGCCTCCAGGCCAGTAGATGGCGATATCACTTTGTAAAGAAACACTACGTGCCTATAGACTGAACACGTAATATGTATGTCGCCTAGGGTTGCCACCCGTCCCGTAAAATACGGAATTGTCCCGTATTTACAAGCAAAATGACGTGTCCCGTATCAAACCAATACGGGACGCGATTTGTCCCGTATTTTTACACAGGTCCACACATAGTTCAATAAACACATACGGATTTTGCAGTGTGGAGAATACTGATAGCAAATATAAAGAAATCAATTTCACAATAAGTAGTACAGGAGCTCATTTGTGCGTGATTGTGTTTTAGTTGACGGAGTCTCGAGAACATGCGCTGTGCCAGTGTGCCTGCAAACTTGCGAGGTGTTTTAAAAACATGTCGAGCTCGCGTCGCGTCCACCGTTTGAACGCAAGAGGATCTCCAGATATAGAGCTGAATATCAAAAAGATATCAATGGGTCTGTCCAGTAACTCATGATGAACCTCAGGCCAACTGCACACTTTATGAGAAGCATTTCAGTGTCTCAGACTGTCTGACACATCCGTGCTTCTAAAGGTATAGGCCGCCTATAGTTTTTTTAAATGGATAATATATTAATATAATATTCCATACATTATCAGAGCCTGGCAGACAGAATTATAATTTTTTAGACAGGTTAATTAATAGATTATAGCCTTATAAATGTTATTATTAATTTATATTAATTTTATTCATCATACATAATAAATAATTTGATATTTGATTAATATTTGTATTTGACATTTATTTAATATTTGACATAATTAATATTTGACATTTAAAAAAATATTTAGATAAAAATGGGACAAATAATTACATGATAATTTAGTCATAATTTAAGTAAATGAATAAAATAAAAACATTTTATTTTTGAAATTCAAAAAAGTGATTACTGGTTCAGAATGACTGCTTAAAGGGACAGTTCACCCAAAAATAAAAATTCTGTCATCATTTGCTCACCCTCAAGTTGTTCCAAACATGTATACATTTCTTTGTTATGTTGAACACATAGGAAGATTACTGTGGAAGTCAATGGTGCCCCCAAAGTAGCCTGCGAAGAAATAATCTTCTTTTGTGTTCAGCAGAACTCGTACAGGTTTGGAACATCATGAGGGCGAGTAAATGATGACAGAATTTTCATTTTGGGTGAACTATCCCTTTAAAGTGCACCAAATAGGCTACTAAAGAGTTATTTTGAAATAAATAAAATCAAATGTAAAATAATATAAAATGTGTTCTGTTGCAAGTTCACATACTTGATCTCATGTTTTCTTATATGGTTTTCAATATATTGATTTTTTATATTGAGCTTTCAAATTGTAAATGTTGAAATAATCATTTCATGACGTATTCTTTATGTCTGTCCGTTATGCAATTGTTTGTTTTTTTTGGGGCGGGTGGGTGTCATGAATGGGTGTCCCTTATTTTGCCACACTGAAGGTGGCAACCCTAATGTCGCCGTTTTCACAAATTCACGTTTTTGTAGTTTCCATGAAGACGATAACATTATCGTTTTCAAAAATGGGCATTTTGAAACCTGTTTTCAAAAGTTTGCATTTTCAGGCCCCTGAACAGCCAAAACACACTAAATGTTTTGAGATTGTAGTTGAAAACGGTCCCTAAATATTGCACAACATCAGTTCCAGGATCAGATCAAGCAAACATACACACGGTGTTCATTTAGATCTCCGTGGAATCAGTCGAGAGCAAAAATCCTCCCTCAGCCAGACAGAAATACGGCTTAATGTATCATACTCTAACAGCGCCAAAATCCTCTGTGTTTAAGACTGTGAAAGCGCTTAATGTTCACTGAAACGGATACATGAGCAGGCAAAGAAAAGGATCCTGATATTTTTCCTGAACAGGGAAAGGAAGTGAAATAAACTAGTCAAACAACATCTGAGAACTCCTCTGCATTCCTGCGGCCGCTGACTAGATTAAGTGTCAACTGACATTGAAAATAAATCTCATCTTTTGCAAACACAGTAAATTTGGGTGAAGACGCTGTAATCCCCGTCAGGTGACTCAAGGTTATGGCTTCTCTTACCGAACGTCATCAAAAGGTGTAATAAAACACTGCCAGGACATTCTGTGACAGCATACACACTGTACGGTCGGCATAATACAATTTTGGCTTTAGTTAGTATGATACAAACTGGCATCTTGGTAGGCTATAGATGACAAATTTTAACTTTTAAGGGATAGTTCACCAAACAATTTTCATTATATGGACAAAAAAGCAAACAATTAAAACAAAACAACACCAGAAATATAATATTTTGTGTTCTGCAGAGGATGTCCGGAACAATTCTGTGAGAAAATATGATCATTCTGTATTACAACTACCCTTTTAAGCAATAATTATTTTTATTTTTTTTATTATAAAAAAAATTGTAATGCCATGTTAGCATAGAGGCTATTTACATGGCAAACACAAGGTCAATATTACAATCCATAAAATAATTACTTGACATAACATAGAAAATCTCAAATAGGCTACATTCAGGTAACATATATATTCCACGTAAACATGTTTTTTAAGCAACAAATAACCAGTGAAAAAGTACAATTGTTGATGAATATTAAATGTGTATTTTTTCAAAATAAGTAAATAAAAAATAATTGGGGTGGAAAACAATAATGACTAACTGCATATCTCCTAATGTTCTTTGAGCTTCACCAATTTTTTTAATTGAATTAAAAATACACTAAAATTTAAAGTTGAATCAGTAAAATCCAATCTTTTTTATTATATATATATATATCTGAGATAACATCAGAATATGTTCAATGAACGCTGCGACCTCACATCCGTTCTGTTGTTTCTGCGCCAAAGCTTGCGCTTAAAATCCCCTCAAGAGCACGTTTGCTCAGAGATATTAATGTCGTTCAGATAATAAGACAATCATTCCATCATTAGCAGCTAAAACTACAGCTAAACCACTCATTAATGTGTTCACAACTCATCATGTGTCGGGTCGCGGCAGATCAATGACTTTATAACTCGCAATTGCGAGTTTTTATCTCAGAATTCTGACTTTATATCACGCAATTGCGACTTTTTATCTCAGAATTCGGACTTTATAACTTGCAATTGCGACTTTTTATCTCAGAATTCTGACTTTATATCACGCAATTGCGACTTATCTCAGAATTCTGACTTTATATCACGCAATTGCGACTTATCTCAGAATTCTGACTTTATATCACGCAATTGCAACTTTTTATCTCAGAATTCTGACTTTATATCACGCAATTGCGACTTATCTCAGAATTCTGACTTTATATCACGTAATTGCGACTTTTTATCTCAGAATTCTGACTTTATATCACGCAATTGCGACTTATCTCAGAATTCTGACTTTATATCACGCAATTGCAACTTTTTATCTCAGATTTCTGACTTTATATCATGCAATTGCGAGTTTATATCTCAGAATTCTGACTTTATAACTTGCAATTGCGACTTTATATCTCAGAATTCTGACTTTATATCACGCAATTGCGACTTATCTCAGAATTCTGACTTTATATCACGTAATTGCGACTTTTTATCTCAGAATTCTGACTTTATATCACGCAATTGCGACTTATCTCAGAATTCTGACTTTATATCACGCAATTGCAACTTTTTATCTCAGAATTCTGACTTTATATCACGCAATTGCGACTTATCTCAGAATTCTGACTTTATATCATGTAATTGCGACTTTTTATCTCAGAATTCTGACTTTATATCACGCAATTGCGACTTATCTCAGAATTCTGACTTTATATCACGCAATTGCAACTTTTTATCTCAGATTTCTGACTTTATATCATGCAATTGCGAGTTTATATCTCAGAATTCTGACTTTATAACTTGCAATTGCGACTTTATATCTCAGAATTCTGACTTTATATCACGCAATTGCGACTTTTTATCTCAGAATTCTGACTTTATATCATGTAATTGCGACTTTTTATGTCAGAATTCTGACTTTATATCACGCAATTGCGACTTATCTCAGAATTCTGACTTTATATCACGCAATTGCGACTTATCTCAGAATTCTGACTTTATATCACGCAATTGCGACTTTTTATCTCAGAATTCTGACTTTATATCACGTAATTGCAACTTTTTATCTCAGAATTCGGACTTTATATCACGCAATTGCGACTTATCTCAGAATTCTGACTTTATATCACGCAATTGCGACTTATCTCAGAATTCTGACTTTATATCACGCAATTGCGACTTTTTATCTCAGAATTCTGACTTTATAACTTGCAATTGCGACTTTATATCTCAGAATTCTGACTTTATATCACGCAATTGCGACTTTTTATGTCAGAATTCTGACTTTATATCACGCAATTGCGACTTATCTCAGAATTCTGACTTTATATCACGCAATTGCGACTTTTTATCTCAGAATTCTGACTTTATATCACGTAATTGCAACTTTTTATCTCAGAATTCGGACTTTATATCACGCAATTGCGACTTATCTCAGAATTCTGACTTTATATCACGCAATTGCGACTTATCTCAGAATTCTGACTTTATATCACGCAATTGCGACTTATCTCAGAATTCTGACTTTATATCACGCAATTGCGACTTTTTATCTCAGAATTCTGACTTTATATCACGTAATTGCAACTTTTTATCTCAGAATTCTGACTTTATATCACGTAATTGCAACTTTTTATCTCAGAATTCGGACTTTATATCACGCAATTGCGACTTATCTCAGAATTCTGACTTTATATCACGCAATTGCGACTTTTTATCTCAGAATTCTGACTTTATATCACGTAATTGCAACTTTTTATCTCAGAATTCTGACTTTATATCACGCAATTGCAAGTTTTTATCTCAGAATTCTGACTTTATATCACGCATTTGCGACTTTTTTTTAATCTCAGAATTCTGACTTTATATCACGCAATTGCGAGTTTATATCTGTTCTTTTTAATTTTCTATTCTTAAAAGAATCTTTAAAAAAAAATGTAACACAATTTCCATAAAAATATTAAGTTTTAAACATTAATAAGAAATGTTTCTTGAGCAGCGAATCAGCATATTAGAATGATTTCTGAAGGGTCATGTGACACTGAAGACTGAAGTAATGATGCTGCTGAAAATTCAGATTTGCATCAAAGGAGTAAATACATTTGAAAATAATATTGCAAGCTAAAATAACTTCACAATTTAAAATTTAAATAACCCTTTTTCTATTTTAATATATTTTACAACAGAGTTTTACTGGATTTTGAAATAACAGCCTTGGTGAGCATAAGAGACTCAAATGACAAATTTGTTTCCTGGTCACTGAAACAAGTTTTGCACATTAATATGGCTGAACTGCCAGCGGCTATAGTCCAAATAGATACTAAAGCTACACAAACAAACAGTGGTTAGCTTTAACCCAATAAATGTAAACAACACATACATTAATATTGATTATACGTGAGGCTCATCCTATAAACACTTGTAATCGATTGGTTGTTGGGTCGCAGGCGTCATTAAGCCCTAATCCCTTGTGAATGCCAATACTCACAGTCCTGCTAGATGAATCACAGATGGAGGGCGATGCTGTCACTAGGTCAAATGTTTTTACAATTCAGCACATCAGATAACACAGACGCAAGCTGTCAACACGCTGTAAGGGCTGGAATGTGCACTGCATTGCTAGATAGTTTTTTTTTTTTAAATGACAGGCTATTTAAAACTCCAGCCCTATTGCAATGCTTTCCTCTATAAACAAGAGCAGAGACTGCCGAAACGTTCATACTCAGACATAAGATATCAGACAGAGCTATCGTATGACTTCAGAAATCCTAACCCCTAGCACAATCTCAGCTAGTGAGTCACAAAATAATGCAAAATGCTACTAACTAGTGGTCGACCAATATTGATTTTGATAGCCGATATCGAGCAAGGTGGCAGATGGCCAATATAAATGCCAATCAGGGTGCAACGGATCACAGAACTCACGGATCGGATCATATTGTGGTTACTGAGTCGCGGATCATTTTTCAGATTGGGGGATTCGAATAATGATTTATTATTTAGACACTTTAAGTACTTCGTAACTGACGTGTTCATGAGGATACTTGGAGACTGATATTTTTTACGTAATCTTGTGTGCAGGGCTCAACGCAAGTTTTTTCCACTGTAATAAATAAAAAAAATAAAATAGGCCTAGTAATTTTTTGGAAAATGTAACCTTCTCACTTTCCCCGCCAAACACAGAATTTTCTGTTATTTGTGAGAAAACGCTTCCCTGCCAAACACAGAATTTTCGGTGTTTTCTCTGTTAGACGCTAGGGGGGCGCTACTACGCATCTTCTGAATGAGTACAGAATCTCTTGATCAAAAAACAAGCGAGGAAGACTATTAGGCTGGTGTTACTTTAAGGCATAATTCACAAATCCAATATTGTAGCCTACTGTTTTTCCATTTCACACTGTGCTACTTTTCCAATGTTTATCAATGTAAACACATGTCTTTATAGGGGAAGTCTAATGCTATTTCATGCATTCGGACTTGTTTACACTCTTAAAGAGTTGGAGTCTCATGCTAAACATGGCCAGAATTTCACAAAACGTGTTGGACGTATTTCTGTGCCTAATACACTCCCTCAGGATTCAATTAAGTTTTTGAGTATGGCGCTGTATGACATCACAAAGGGCGGAATTGCTTGTATGGAAACTTTTCCCAGATGAGCGTGTGCGTGCATAAACCGGAGCAAGAGCAAGAGCAAGAGCACGCCCATAAACGAGCTTAGTTCGGGTTACGGAAGCCGTCGGCAGCGCTGTAATTGTGTTTTTAGACCACGAAAATCAACAACGTCACTAAAGAAGTGTTTTGGGATTTGAGGGAAAGATAACCTTGTTCAGCTTCCCAAATTACCCAGCGTTAAGGGAACAGTGGATGCAGTTTGTTTTTCCGGAGCAGCAACGGAGTTCTGCAAGTGTGTGTGTTTGTTCCCAGTCATGAGTCGGAACCGTAGGCAGTGAGTGAAACTGCATCAAATGTCTGTGTTTTGGTGGCAATCGGTGCACAAGTGCATATAATGTCAACAACACGAACGTATAGTGAATCGAACGTTATCCGAGATAATGCCATGATGTATTGTGTGTGTGTGTGTGAGAGAGTATGTGTGCTCATGACTCTTTAGCTCTGCCCACTGCACGCCTGCACAAGCTCGACTGTTTTCAGAAAAAATTGGTACAGCGTATCTGTCTTTTATAAATATGATAAAACTAAAGACTCTTTGGAGATATGACAGATGCAATACTACTCTATACTCAAGATTAACATGAGACTGGCAGAAACTGTGTGTGTTATGTACCCCTTTAACAGTTGCACTCGCATCTTGTGTCTTGTGCACAGCACAGCATTCTAAAAATGCAACGCTCAAGCTAAAAGAAGTTCAACTTTTAAACTAGGGTTGGGTACCGAAACCCGGTGCCGGTGTGTAACATTTATGTGCACATAAGTACTAGCAAAAAGCACACACTGATGTCTATGGAAGTGGCAATAACAATCCTTTCAGTTATAATTTGACAACGTGTCTTATTTATAGCAGATTCACATTATTTAGTTAACTATATAGTTTACTTTATTCTTCACCCAGTTCAGCAGTGATCACTTACTTTCATGTATTTCGTGAGACGTGGATGAATTTACGTGATGTAATTCCAACAGATTCTCTGAATTGTGGCGCAAACTAACATGGCGGCGCCCACTGCGCATTATAGATCAACTAACATGAGGGTTTTCAATGACACATTCACTTACACATATTTGAAAATCAGATTATCAGAAAGTTCATGGCATAATTAATAAGTTTGTGAATAGTTTGAATAAAGAAAAAAGGAATAAAACTGATACATCTGTCATACAGCGCTATTACGGCGTTATGTGAAGGCGATGCGTTCTACAAAATTTAGCCAGAGAATATATTTAGTAAAAAAAGGTTAAACAACGATGTCGGATGATTTTGAAGTTGAAGATGGAGTGTTTTTTGGTAAAGGGCTTTTGTATTACACTTCACACGTTCGCTTGGGGCGGTACTTCTGCCTACGTCTCCTGGAATGTTTTCCTCAAAAAACTTAATTTCTTTTCGACTGAAGAAAGAAAGACATAAACATCTTGGATGAGATGGGGGGGTGAATAAAATATCAG
This sequence comes from Romanogobio albipinnatus, assembly GCA_023566225.1. NCBI lineage: Eukaryota > Metazoa > Chordata > Actinopteri > Cypriniformes > Gobionidae > Romanogobio > Romanogobio albipinnatus. The sequence goes on along the minus strand of CM042260.1, from coordinate 9,641,360 downwards.
GAAATTTTCATTTTGAAGTGAACTAATACTTTAAGTCATTAAAGTAAGCCATAAAAAGCCATTTTTAAAATGTCATCCACCGTCGTTTTGTGGCTTTTTTTTTTTTTAAGTATCGGTTCAGGCACCGTTTAGGCACCAGTACAGTATCGGTTTGGCACCGGTATCGTAAACCCAAACGATACCCAACCCTATTTTAAACGCATCTCTAGAGCTTGTGCTTTTATTCGTTCCACTGAACAGCATCTCATGCTTGGCTCATTGTGATTATTTTTAGTCATTTTAAAGGCTATTGTCACTTAGGTCTATTTTATTTTTATCACCACAAAAAACAACTGATTACTCGATTAATCATCAAAATAATCGACCGATTACTCAATTACCAAAATAATTGTTAGTGACATCCCTAGATATCACACTATTTAAAGATAACAAAAACACACCCATAACAATTGCTGAAATGAAACTTACTAAATAAGACAGTATTTTTCATTAAAAAAAATACATTGTTAAAAATATGAATAAAAAGAAAGAATCATGCGAGTTGGAAGCAGTGTTTACCTTCACTCCATGGCCCACATCATCCAGTACTGTGTAGTCAATGGGCTTCCTGATGTACCTCACCGGCCGCTCTATGTTGGCTGGAGCGATGATCTTATGAGTCCTTGATGTGTTCTTATTTGTTGTCAGGATGCCAATCTCTCGCCGGGCGACCTTCTCCTTATGGATGTCCACTGTCTAATAAAGACACAAGACAAAAACAAGATGAAAGATTGACAAGATCCATAAAACCCAGTCTATGATTTGATTACATGTTTGTCAAAGTACCGCCAGCATCTCAACCACTTTTCTACTTTTGTACACACTGCGGAAATCATTTACGCCACACTATTTACACTTCTGTTCAAATGTTTGGGATAAGATTTTTTAAAAGAAATTAATACTTTGATAGAAGAACACATAACAATGTATATTCTAAAAGTATCACTGTTTCAACAAATAGATTAAGCAGCACAACTGTTTTCAACATGTATAATATCAGATGTTTCTTGAGCAGTAAATCATCATATTAGAATGATTTCTTAAGGATCATGTGTTACTGAAAACTGGAGGAATGATGCTGAAAAATTCAGCTTTGCATCACAGGAATAAATTACATTTGAAAATATTTTCAATGGAATTTTTTCCATAATAAATAAAATATATTATTAAAATAAATAATTTATTTTGTTATTTTAAATTGTTTTTAACAGTAATTTTTAATCAAATAAATGCATGCCATCATAAGAGAAAATCCTACAGACCATGAACTTTTCAGTTAAGAATGCATTTCTATATAATAATAATAATAATAATAATAATAATAATAATAATAATAATAATAATAATAATAATAACAATAATAATAATAACAATAATAATAATAATGATACAAAGTAGGGCTGGGCGATATGGCCCAAAAAAATTATCACGATATAGTTTTCCATATCAGTCAATATCGATAATTATCACGATAAATGTCAAATCTTTATTTCTTTAAAGTTTAAAGACATATTTTTGCTCCTGAGTGAAATATGTAGAAAACAGACAGTTAATAGTGGGTTAACTACCGGTATCCTTTATTGTCAAAACATGACAATTTTAAAAACTGAGGTAGAGTAGAATATAAATATAATATATAAAATAAATATCTATAGTAAAATCTAGAACTGTAATCATATAACATTTGGCTCTGCTGACTGCAAATGCAAAGTTAAAGTGCTTTAAAGATAATGTTTGTCAATAAACAAAAATAGAATAAAAAAAATATTTCTGGTCAGCATGTCAAATCTTATAAATAAATGACATTGACAATATAAATAAAATGAATAAATAAATAAAAAATCTTAAATGTGGTCAGCATTTTTTTACTCCACACTCTATAATATATCTATAATATAATTATATACACTGAATTAAAATAATTGTTAAAGTAGTAAAACCACTACTGGATTGGTCCACCGCGCAACTCACCCACACACACACACACACACACACACACACACGCGCGCGCAACGAGAGTACAAAGTTCCAGTAAGGGCTTGTAATGAGTAGAATTAGGTGCTGCTCCTTTAAGGCGGAACGCACTCGCAGATGAGTGGGCTGTGGGCAGTCCGTGGATGGAGCGCGAGCAAGCGTCGCATGTGTGCGTGAGAACGACGCTGACAATAAAACCCAATGTGAAACCCAATGCGCCTACGTGAGTTTTGTTTGCACTTAGCTGCAACTATCCGATCTCTCAGTTAAGCGTTACAGGCTGCCAAGTCTATTTTATTCACTTTAAACATCGGATGACATTATTTAATTTATCTTTTAATACAGGCGATGTGTTATTAATAAATCACCAAAGACAAAAAAATATGATACCAATGTATTTTTCCACAAGTCCGATGTTTTAGTGATCATAGTTTGGTAACAGCTTGTAATTCACCCACAACTAACGAGGCGATAAGCCCATGTGTGAACTGATTAGATTTAGCGCTGTGTTGGGCTCAATGCTATATGGAAAAACTTTGAGGAAGCAAGACAAATTAATAATTATATTACCGTGTGGTGGACCTATGATAAACAGTGCACGTCGCTCTGGTCATTTTCTTCACTATCGCTCATGTTTCTCGCTCCACTCCACCACAGGCTTTATCATCCACAACACCTCGTGCGGCACTGAAGCACGGTCTGCCAAACGCATGCGCAGCATTACGTATAGCGCGTAGCATTATATCGAGCATTTATCAAACTGTTGTTATCGTTTTATCGAGGAAACTTATTTTGCTATAATTATCGTTATCGTTTTATCGCCCAGCCCTAATACAAAGTGAATGAACTATGGTGAATGGTGTTCTTCTACACAGGGGTTTTGGAGACTATGGGGTTTTATGATCTGACATGCCAGACAGTCGGACCGTGCACACACGCAGGGTACAAGACCTTAAGCGTGACATGCTGTTAATGTAGAGTAAGTGTGGTGATGCTGGGAGCAGTGTGCAGCTCTAAATGCCGGACATGGGAGGGTTTCTTCGGCGGTGTGATTCACTGCAGTGTCTGTAGCCTGTTGGGCGAGACATCCTCCGGGTGTTTTAAAGGAGCTTGTGAAGAAGTGAAACACTTTTGACCTTAAAGAGACACCATTAAAAGAGAAAAATGGCGTATAAAACACCAGGCAGCCTCTGTTTTTCAAACTAATAGGGCACAAAAATTACATGCTGTGTCTCAATTTGCCTACTTGTACTACGCATTAAAAGTATGCCAGACATACTACAGAGAGATAAAAATCATTACTTTAGGTAATACATTTTTTTTTAACAATGGTGTGAAAGCTTCAGCCTCTGCAGCCGTTTCATGCTAATGTTCAATGTTCAGAAGCATCTTAGAGATGCATCATCTCACAAATACATACTTAGAAAATAGGCTTACTATTCTCAGTGTACAAATGTAAATGCCAAATGTGATTCAGGATGCACTAATTCTAATTTTGCATACAGAGAGTATGAAAATTGGGTTACAGTGAGTATTTCTTTGAAAACTTTAAATATTTCATCTAAAGAGACTCCTTTCAAAAGCCTAAAATGGTGCAACAGTGCCTGTCCACTTTTTCAGCAGTGCTAGTTCTGGAAGTATTTTACTCCATTCATTTCTCCCTTAGGGTTTTTAAAAAAGTCGTTAAAGCATGATAAGCAAGCCAACCAGCTACGAGGTGAATCATAACATTACAAAAGCAAAAAAGTATTTTAAAATTGGACATGAATTTAAAAAAAAGTACAAGACTGTGTACTTAATGCTTTTAGTGAGGGAAAGAACTACAATCTCATGAATCAAATTAAAAAGTATGGAGAAATATAAAACTACTCGTTTGAAAATTGAGAGCTGTTTGAGGGGTGGCTTTATGGGAGTGCCACTTATATAGATCAGTGGTGCACACTCTTTTGGTGTGTTGCTGAAACCTGCAGGAATGATTAAAAAAATAAAGAGTGAGAATCAGTTTATTGATACTACAGAAAATTATTATTGGAACCGTTTCAGATACTTTAATGCATATCGAAATATCAATATTTTTGACAACACTAGGCGCTATATATGCAAACAGCTTTATTTTATCCTAAATTATGTTTTCAGTTTAAATGTTTCTGCAGTGTATTTAAATGATTCAATTCAATTTTAATCAGAAATGGTGAATCAAATTAATTTATAAAACTTGAACCATTTAATAAATCTTTTAAAATGACTGAAATCTTCCTTTACAAGAATTACTTTGAGAAATACATTTTATTATACAATTTATTTTAGCTGTTTGTAGTAAAGACCTAGCTGTGTGCATTTGACGATAGTTTTTAAATTGCATTAAATGACTAGTCGATAGTATCTAACCAAAGACACCAGTCCATAACATGATTTGAATTACATTAGCCCAACTTTTGATTTATTAATAGAAAATTTTTCCTGATTTGGTGACATTCCAAGTTATACAGTAAATTCAATTTTTAGATTGCGCAATTCTGTCTGCTTTTTTACACATTGTGGAAATCATAGGTCACTAGGGCTGGGTATGTGTAGTGTCCGTGTCAAGTAGGGTCAAGCTGGCCGTTGCCATCTTGGCAGCGCGTCACTCCTGGATAACAGAAAATGGGCAAAGAGGCGGGACGTGGGAGGAGCTGAGGTGACCCGATGACTAACAGACAGCAGACAAACGGCTATCCACCTGTCACTCAAAGTGACCACGTCCTTAATTATGCAGAACTTTAAGGCTTAAAGGGTTAGTTCACCCAAAAATGAAAATTGTGTCATTAATTACTCACCCTCATGTCGTTCGACACCCGTAAGACATTCGTTCATCTTCGGAACACAAATGAAGATATTTTTGTTGAAAGCTGATGGCTGAGAAAGGCCTCCATTGGCATTCAGTACATTTACACTCACAAGACCCATAAAAGGCACTAAAAACGTCGTTACAAAGTCCATCTCACTACAGTGGCTCTACAATAATTTTACGAAGTGACGACAATAGTTTTTGTGCGGAAAAAAAAATCTAAATAACGACTTTATTATACAAGTTCTTCTCTTCCTTGTTGGCCTCTGCCGTGAAGTCACGAAGCACCACGACGCATGCGCGAGAATATGACGTAGCGCCGGCGTTCGGGAATCCATGAAATGCACACTTTAGTCCCATTTTGAGCTCTACGCCAAGACCTAAAGCACAATCAATGTAGAATTCAACAGCTTAGATACGGCGCGTCTTCCTCTGCTCGTTGTAAACAAATCTCCTCGCTTCTGGGTCACGTGTCCGAACGCCGGTTCTGCGTCATATTCTCGCGCATGCGTCGTGGTGCTTCGTGAGTTACTTTTTTTTAACAGAGGGGTGGGGGACTCTCCCGTGTAGGGTTGTAATAGAATGAGATTTTCACAATATGAAAACATCAGTTTCACAAAAATGGTATTAATTATTTAATAAATAAACTGTATTATTAAATTATGGTTATTATTATCACCAGTTAAAATGGCATTAAATGAATGAAAACTGATTTTTGTTTTTGGTTGAACAAATGCTTTATTATAACAAACTTAAATTAAAATTTCAATAAATCATGTCTAATGAACTAAATCAATTATTAAGAATTAGATTAACAACTTTAAGAATTATAGAGTCCTAAGAAATTTTTCTTTTTATGATTTAATACAAATACATTGCCAAAACGGTGGTAATTAAATACTTATCCTTTCATTTTTGGGGCAAAGCGCTGCGGTTTTACTAAATTAAACCATGGATTTAAAAATATATTCTTAAATAATGTTTAAATTATGTAATATTATTATTATTATCATTATTTTGACAAGTATTCTATAGGCCTACCATAGTAATACATTTCTGTCACAATTTCATCTAGTTAAACCATTTATTTTGACGGGTTTTAGTGAGGACCTATTTCAGGGAATATCTGTTTCAGAGTGCATTTGATAATGGCTTTTAATCGAATAAAATTATGAAAATGTTCATTAGGGGGTCTCAGATCAGCTCTGGAAATGTTCATACTGCATGTTCATGCCCAATATGTTTTTTGAGACGTTAAACACCACGAGCATCGTGTAGGCTACTTAAGTATGTAGGCTAGTAGACGAAACGGCGCTGCTCATTCCCACAGAGACAGAACAAGCAGATCATATATTCATATAGCAGTGTTTTGAGCTTTAATATTCATCTGTCAGTTTGCGTGTTTTACGTGACCTCTGCGTTATACTGTAGGTAATTCCGCGATTCCCTCTGCATCACAGAAAACATTTGGCCTTAAGTTATAAACGTACCTTTATCTGCACAGAGGGATGGTGTTCCCGAACATGTTCTATGTGTTTCCTCCTTTGCATCAACATTTTTTTGCGAATTTGATATCCTCCAGGACAACACCCGGCTATTTTTTGACTTTATCCAAAGTTTTTCCATACTATCCCGGGTGTTCACGACGGCGTTTCGCTTTCAGCTGGGTCTGACGTCTGTCTTGTCTGTCTCCCGCCCTTCAATTCAATGCAGTTGTTTCCGGATCGCGTTTTTCCCCCCTTTGTATTATTTATTTTTACTCAGTAACGGATGTGGTTTAAAATGTAGCGAAGTACAATACTTCAAACAAAACATACTTAAGTAAAAGTACAATTACAGATTTTTAAAACTACTTAAAAAAGTAGAAGTACGCAGAAAAACTACTCAATTACAGTAACGCGAGTAAATGTAATTCGTTACTTTCCACCTCTGGCTTATATTTATCAAAATGCTCCTCTCTGCAGTTCATTTTTCTAGCTGACTAACAAGTTTATGGACACTGGATATGTTTTTTTATTTGAGGTAAATGTGACTTTACATGACATTGTTTACAAGCTGTTTTACTGACGTCTTTCTGCGGTTGAAACACTGATTGAGCTATTCCATGTGACATTATACAGATTTCGGTAAGTTGTACTCTATCTTTTAACACACTTTCAGATGCTCATTCATGTTTATTTCGCGCTGTAACTAGTATTAAGGTGGAAGAGAAGATCAGTTCACGTGCGCTCCGCGCTGCCGGTTCTCTTGAGCTGCAGTTGTGCCAAAGCGATCTCACGCCACAGCTCCAAAACGGTATTATGTTTTTAATTTCATAATAAATTGCACATAATTTGAAATCTGTGACTGTTTAATTTCAATAGTAACAAAGCACAAAGATTATTGCGATTTATTGGATGGGAGGCACGCTACAATTTCCCGTTCATTCATCAACTAAAAACAGGATGACTAATCGATACTTGGGATTTAAGAATCGATATCGCTTCATAAAAATGAGAAACGATTAAAAATCGAGAAATCTATATTTTTTACCCAGCCCTATAGGTCCGTAAGTTTTTGTTCACAATTCAGGAATTTTCCATGGACCTACTGACAGACCTCATTCTGAGAAAAGCTGTCCTAAATAATCTACTCTACAAAACACAGACATGGGAAAATGGTTAATGTGATAATGTATAGCTCTGAGAAGAATATGAGAAAATTCCCTAATAAATGGAAGAATGTCACTATATTTTATGTTTGATGAATGGCTTAAAAAGATGCATATCATGTTTTCAACTCATTTTGACTATCTACAGTTCATCCAACGGCCAAAATCACTGGCGTAAAGCGCTGACACAATGAACTCTGGGTGTTTATGTGAACGGCTCTGCATCACTTGCACACAGTAGAGCTGAGGTTTCAGCTCCCTATAAAGACTCGACTTTACGGATTCCTCAATTAGGCTTCGTGGCAAACAAGGCTACCAGTAACACACCATACAGCACCAATTAAAATGTTTATTGCAATCTGCTTGATCTGTAGTCTCTCTCTCGGCCCCGCAGTGCTGTGAGAGGGAACAGTACTCTCTCTGGCACACGAGCAGATGCGGCAGGCCTCCTGTTGGAGATGAAAGGGCAGCAGTGTCTGCAATGCAGAAACACAGAGGATACTATTCATTTCTCAAAGATGTGAAGTCAGAGCAGCTCCAGCTCCTATTCAACATCAGGAAGAAGGGGGCTTGTGCACTGTGCTCTTTAAAACCTCGGAGATTTAAATTCATCTGCTTATTACTTAGTCATCTCTAGACACTGGTTCAACACTGGTGTAATATTAGATACAGGAGCCCATTGATATACACACACAGCTGTGAAACTCCCAAAGAACTTTAAATTATAGAGTTAATGATATGAATATATATATTCTCACAGCATAGATTCAACAATGTGCTGGAAACATTCCTCAGATATTTTGGTCCTTATTGACATGACAGCATCATGCACTTGCTGCAGATCTGTTGACTGCACATCCAGGATCCATGATCTCCCATTCCACCACATCCCAAAGGTGCTCAACTCTATTAAGATCTGGTGCATGTGGAGGCCATTTGTTTAAGAAACCAGTTTGAGATGATTTAAGCTTTGTGATATGGTGCGTTATCCTGCTGAAAGTAGCCATCAGAAGATGGGTACACTGTGGTCATAAAGGGATGGACATGGTCCAAAAATACTCAGGTAGGCTGTGGCGTTTAAAACGATGCTCAATTGGTACTCAAGAGGCCAAAGTGTACCAAGAAAATATCCCTCACACATTACACCACCAGCAGCCTGAGACGTTGATACAAGGCAGGACCCTGATACTAGTCTCACATAGCCAGACCTTCAAATTGACTCTATTGCAGCTTTCATTGGCCAAGGACTGCCCAAGAGGACGTCTGACAATAAACAGACTGGCATGCATCTAATAAATGATTAATTCAAGAACGTTGTGCAAGTTTGCTGCAACAGTGGCACCGCAAACTTCACACAGCGTTTAAGCTCATTGTCACAGTTGAAACCACAACGACTTTCCTCTTCCATGAGGGGTTTTGTCTCCACGATGGCTTTCCTTATATTTACGCTAAATTCTGACCCTACCATCTGAATGACGCAGCAGACATCTAGACTCCTCAGAGCAGGCAATGTTTTTCCAATCTTCTATGGTTCAATTTTGTTGAGCACGTGTGAATTGTGATCAGTTTCCTGTTCTTAGCTGACAGGAGTGGCACCCAATGTGGTCTTCTGCTACTATAGCCCATCTGCTTCAAGGTTGACGAGTTGTGTCTTCAGAGATGCTCTTCTGAAGACCTCGGTTGTAACGAGTGCTTATTTGAGTTACTCTGTTGCCTTTCTATCAGCTTGAACCAGTCTGGCTATTCTCCTCTGGCATCATCAAGGCATTTTTCGCCCACAGAACTGCTGCTCACTTGATATTTTCTCTTTTTTCTGTAAACCTTAGAGATGGTTGTGCGTGAAAATCCAAGTAGATAAGCCATTTCTGATACTCAGTCAACCAACAACCATGCCACGTTCAAAGTCAGTTAAATCATCCTTCTTCCCCATTCTGATGCTCAAATTGAACATCTTGACCATGTCTGGCAGTTGCTGCCATGTGATTGGCTGATTGTGTTAACGAGCAGTTGAACAGGTGTACCTAATTAAGTAGCCGGTGAGTGTATATTAGTAATAATTAAAACAAGGTTATGGTTGTCAGAAGTTAACTGTAAAAAAGAAATGTATGACGTTTCAAGTATTATGGGATGGCATATTGGTGCTACATACTTTACAACTTATAACCATATTATATCAGATATATAAAAATGTTAACATATCTATCTACTTTAAGTACTGAAAACTACTTTTTAACCTTAAAATGAACTGATAACCACCATAATAATAATAATAATAATAATAATAATAATAATAATAATACAGAGTCAGAGTTCATTGTAAGCAACCGGCCCATAAAACATGGCCAGTACTTGTATATAGACAGTGTACAGGGTGTCTGTCTGGAAATGTCCTTTTACGTTTTTTCACTGTGAATTATATGGTACTTCATAATTTAACTGCCAGCATTTAAAATTTTTCACTAAAGCTGCACTGGTTGATCGGCCATCAATCAGAACCAGATTTTTGCTCCAAATACACAACCGGCCTTACTTATTTATTTTTAATTTTGGCCGATCTTTGTTCCGTACTTGTACACAAACTACATTGCAATCATTCCCAATAATGTAATTTGTGTGGAAATATGTTCTAATTGAAAATTAAAACTGCTCAAGGAATGTGTTTAACACCTTTGTTTGGATTGTGATTAAAATGCAGTGGTTGCCATTTTAAATGTCTACAGAGATATTATATATATATATATATATATATATATATATAGTTTATGTCTGTAATAGTTTGGCCTGTAATGGAGCAAATAAACAGCAAATAAATCGGCAACCGGTATCGGAATTGCCTATTTGCCTGTAAAAAAAAAAAAAAAAAAAAGGAAGGAATCGGCCATGAAAAATCATAACCGGTGCATTCTAAATTTTCACCATATATGCCAAGATAGCTTACAGTAAAACAATTACCAGGATTTTACTATAGTATTTTGACAGTCTTCTCTAAAAAAATCGAAACCTTTAATGCATTAATGGCGAAGACTAAATCAGTGTTAGCCTATGGGGGTAGATTTGTTGCGTTATTATTATTATCCACAAATAAATGTAAAGAGATTCACAAAAATTAAATAAATTCACAAATAAATTGAATGAGATCCACAAATATATGCAGGAGTTTCACAAAAATGAATTAGATTCACAAATAAATACACTGACATTTGTGAATAAAAAAAATATCCATACATATGTTATGTCACAAACACAACTCTGCCTTGCATTCATTTGTGAATCGCTTCCTCTGCATTGGTGGATCTCTTCTTGCACATTTGTAAATCGCAGCACAGCGCGTGGATTTTGAAACATTTCTAGCTTCTACACTCACACAAATCCACAAATAAGTAGACTCCACCCACCGTCTACTTAAGCCAATCAGATAACGGCCATATTGTGCTGACTAATCGTAGCACATTCTCGCTCCAACCAATCACGTTTTGGCCAGAGCCGTTGAAAAACCACTCCCATAGACTTAATGCGTAAGTAAAGCGTGTCATGGAGTGACCAATAATAGTTCCAGCATTGAACCCCATTCATTTCAGTGTAGGCTATCTCAAGCACACTCCTGGCAAATTGACGAAATTACTGCATATTTTAAGATCTTATGGCATTAGTTGACCTCTCAGGAATATTGATAGAAGATGTATTTTATGAAGCACGTTAGAGTTAATGTTTAGTGTTATATAATATATCGCTAGACTCTGCTGCAACAGCTACTATATCCAGATGCTATCTGTCATTTCAACAGTTTTTAGATTATCTGAGATCTTTCTGTCAAAAGCGTTTCTATGAGAGCTCCGTGAACCACGTGACCGCACGCGCCACCGGGAGATGAGAGCAGGTCGCACCTCTGTTTTTCAACGCCTCTGGCTTTAACTGTTACTCATTAGTGCCACAACGCTATTTATTGTTTGAATTTCGTATTAAAACTTGAAAAAATTTAAACGCTTAGACTTTGTTTCATATCAAAAGCAGGTTTGGTAATTTGAAAGCGAGAGACGCGCGTGAGTGACAGAGAGACGGAGGGAGAGCAGGGAAAGGAAATGCAGCTGAACGTTTTAAATAGCGTTAAAAAATTAGTCTATGTGTGGGAACCACTGTGATTGATTGGTTATTATTTTCAACAGAAATGCCCGTGATTGACTACAATACTCAACGCTGTCAAATCATGTTGTACTGTCGTGTGACCCAAATAAAATGACAAGATCACTCAAAGAAAAAAAAAAGATTAACGTTGTCTTTTCTTTATCTCTCCACAGAATAAAATGCTACTGTAAAGCCTAATCGAAGTCAATGCACATATTGTGTTAATATTTGCCAGAAATCGCTGCAAATACAGTGAAAATGCTGTCTATCCTGCTTAATCCTATTAAAACAGATTGACAGCGCGGAGTTGTTTAGAACTATTGAGAGCTCTGTGGCTCTAGTCAGCACAATATGGCCGTTATCTGATTGGCTTAAGTAGACGGTGGGTGGAGTCTACTTATTTGTGGATTTGTGTGAGTGTAGAAGCTAGAAATGTTTCAAAATCCATGCGCTGTGCTGCGATTTACAAATGTGCAAGAAGAGATCCACCAATGCAGAGGAAGCGATTCACAAATGAATGCAAGGCAGAGTTGTGTTTGTGACATAAAAACATATGTGTGGATATTTTTTTTATTCACAAATGTCATTGTATTTATTTGTGAATCTAATTCATTTTTGTGAAACTCCTGCATATATTTGTGGATCTCATTCAATTTATTTGTGAATTTATTTAATTTTTGTGAATCTATTTACATTTATTTGTGGATAATCTATTTGTTTGGAATAACGCAACAAATCTACCCCCATATTAGCCTGCAGGATTCATATATCCACTCGAAAATTTATTTTGGATGGACTAGAATCCATTGTAACGAAAAGATAGATATGGTTTTGTTCAGTTGTAATTGTGGATGGAAGAGAAAACGATGTAGACTTTTGGGATTTGTTGTTAGTAAAAAGTAGGGGTTTACCGATCCGATATCGGCCGCGATTCTGACAAAATAGCTGGATCGGGGATCGGAAAAATGAACAGATCCACAAGCCGATCCAGGTGTTTTTTTCCGTCGCAGCAGAACCTACGCCATTCGTCAGCTTCACGTGTGTCGCATGCTAGAAGCAACATGGAGCGAGCCAGAGAGTCGGCTGTGTGGAGGAGATATTTCACGCTTGCCACGCCAACTAGTTCATCAGCTGTTTGCAATGTCTGCAAAGGAACTTGTTTTGAGGGGAGGTGGTATTACTGCAAAGTCAGGGTTTTCTTCTGCATTGAACATTTATTGACGGCCGCCAAAGCCTAATTTGATGAGTTATTGTGATTTACGAGTGATGTAGAATAGATGCTGCGCTTGTGACTGAGTGACAGAGAGAACGATCAGAGAGCTCCTCCCCCGCGCGCGCTCTCTGGGTCTTCAAAATAATCAGTGTTAGCTCTCATATTTCACATATTAATCCAATTCCAAATCAAAAGGTCGGAAGACCGAAACCATGTTGCACGTGACACATTCGGACAATTTTGTCCTTGAATTATTGCTGGTTGTGAATTGCGCTCAAAAAATGTTGACTCTTCTCTGACCAGCTGACATAAAGCATACTTTCAATAAGCGGGAGACAAATTATATCCAGTTATGAAGTGTTTTCTGTGTGTTGACATCTTTCGCGATGTTCTAACAGACGGGATTCGCACACAACACGTCTGCTAATGTCCGATTCGCGACCTAATGACTCCTTTGAACCGAATCATTTTAACGACTGGTTAGAACAACTGATCTGTCCAACACTGAACTCATGAATCAGTTTATTAATTTACTCAGAACACATCTGAAATGAGAACACAAGTATGCTTACCCAATTAAGCAAGAGTGGGTAGTAAGAATTATTGTTTAATTATCAACAGTTTTTCAGCTTATTTCTGTTGACAATGTGTAGTAAAATAAATAGGCTTAGCCTACAATCATTTAGACAGGAGTGAGGTGAAACCAGAACAAAGTTGTTATTAGCTAGCTGATCATTTTTATTAAATTGCATATGGCAGAAAATTAAGACTATTTGTTAATTTGTAATGCTACTTTTTAATATTGATATGATTATATACCAAAACAATTATCTGTAGTGTAAAAAATGTTTGGTAACTGTCAGATTACTATTGTATGTTTGACCAATACACTGTTTTTTTTGTTTCCACTGCTACATTTTATTTATTTAAAGAAGTTTGATTACATTCTATTTTAGATTTGAATGCACAATTGTTTTTTAAATAAATAAAAATTCAACACTTTACATTCATCTGTTATTTTGTCTTAGTTATGTTTAGTTAGTCTCTTTAGTCTCTTCAAGGAAGGTATAAGGTGGAAGATATACAGTTTATTATTAATTCAACAATAGTATCGGATCGGTATCGGGTATCGACAGATACACAAAGCCCAGGCATCGGTATCGGTATCGGGACTGAAAAAGTCGGATCGGTGCACCCCTAGTAAAAAGCAGCAGCTCTTTTTTTGGAGTAAACTGAGCTCTACATTCAGCAGTGCAGCTGCAGTTGGGGAAGTGGGAGGGCAGCACAATCTGACTTCATCTCCTTCCTGTAAAGTGAAAAATAGATGTGCTGAAATGTGCGCTGCATATTGCACAATGTGTGCGGGTCCAACTTTAGCAAAGGTCCTCAAAAAACCCAATGACGTGTGCCATTGTTTTGGAACCAAGTATTGAGAGCGTTCCTCCTGATTGACAAGAGTTCCAGTTTAAACAAAATGCCTGCTTGGTTTCCAACTGGGAGTATTTCAACATCGTACGTTGAAGGCCGACCCTGGTGCCAAAACGCTTCAAATGCACACTCCATCACTTTCACATTCATCCCTTGAGCCCTGCATGGCTTTCACACATTGCTAATCAGGATGTGGATCTAACTAATTACAAATCACAGTAGGTCATCTCTGTGTCGTATCTGTCTCTTGTGAAGCCAAACTTTTGGCAGTTGGCATGAAGTCTGGTCCACATTGCAGCTGATTCTAGCCAACAACTACTGACTAATATAGAAACAGTTGTTTTTTACTTTAGGTTAAGGAAGGGGTAAATCCGTTATCAAATAAACCACACAGGCATTGGCAAATTCAACTGCTAATTCTCCATGGAAGCATTCATTGGCCCTCAAACTGTCAGGAAAAAAAATTCAGTGCAAGTTGTTCATGTGAACAATTTCAATGTAAATGTTATGCTTAATTCAGTGCAACCTGACTCCCACACACAGCCAATCAGAATGGAGCCTTCTGAGAAAGTGCTTTGTATTTTCTGTGCCATAAGAATCAGACGGTATATGTCTGTAGGTGTGGTGTCTGAAGTTAAGCCTATTTTTGCGCACACCAGAACGGAAATAGTTTGTTGGGTTCTGTGTGATTTTGCTCTAAAAATATTATTCTGAAGAAATGATTCACCTTTTACTTTGACATAGAATATTTCAGAAATTACATGTCAGGGCTTAACAAGCGGCAATAATCTCTTTAAACTTAATATTTCACTGTGAAACTGTTTTGAGAATTTAAGAAAAATAATAAAGTACTTGTATTTTACATTACAACTGTACATATACAATACTAATATTTATAGTGGTCTTAAACCATGAAACTTTTATTTTGATGGAAAACCGTTGGGAGCCCTTAAAGCTTCTCTTGTTTCACTCTCAGGAAGATGGTTGACACGTTGCGTTCCCAAATGCACGTTAAAGTGAACAAAAATCAGATCAGATGAAGAGAATGAGTTACTGAGATCTGCTCTGAGACATTGAAAACACTGATAATGATCTACTTGCATTGCGTTTTATTACAATTAACTGTACAGCCCTTAAATTTTGAATTCACACTGGGTCTTATTCACTAATAATTGCGTGGATTCTCGTATTTGTACGTACAGGAGAACTTCTCACGAGAAAATATCCACCTGATTCACAAAACGTTCGCGCGCACATGAATTTGTTCTTAATCTCGTTCTGATGTTAGTGAATGTGGAGAGTATTCTAAATGAGCGGCCGCGTGCATGAGGCTAGTTATTTGCATAAAACACACCCAAATATCTCCATATAAGGGCTTTCCTCACATACTTTCCTTAGTCTTTCGTCACACTTGTCAAACTTGCTGCTGTCCGCTGACGCTTTCTCGTGTGCCATTCTCACCAGTTCTCACAATAAACACCTTTTATACAGACCCAGATTACAAAGCTCTCATTAGCCAGCTGTATATACGCGTATATCTGCGTTAATCAGAGAAACCTCGCAGCTGAAGCTATAACGCAGATTTTCCTACTCTTTAACTGTATATGATCGAATGTATTTAAGATTAAATTGTATTATTTAATAATTTCATTATCTAATTGTATATATGGATTATATAATACAATAAATGCAATCTACTTCAATGTAATTATAGTCATGTCAGGATGAAATATAACTTCTTAACACGATTTTAAAGCCATACAGAGCAAGTTCTTTGTGGTTTCAGTTGTTCCTATATTTTTTTGTAAATTTAGAAACTAAATGACAAACTCAAAATCATTCGTTCGCACATTTCACGCACAAATTTGTGTATATGCATGCTTAGTGAAGGAGACCCACTGAATATCAAATGGTATGCCTTGAATCTTGTATCTTACAAAAGGATGCATCACAACATGAAGTGACTTTACACTGAGAGTTCACTGGAGAATCACGTGAAAGAGCCTTTACTGTGTTATTTGTCATTTAGTAGATAATTTCCCATCTTAAGAAACTCAATGTAAAGTTTCTGCAGGGACGTTCCTAGAGCAATGTCTTGCTCAAGGGTCTTTCACCACCCTCAGAAGATGACAAGAGGGTGCTTACTTTGATCACATTCACAAACTGCTCGACAGTAAAAGAAGGGTTCCCGCCAAACGTGCTTCTCTCTGCATGTCTGAGGTCAAAAGGGTGTGATACAAATATCTAGTAAAAATGGTAACACTTTACAATAAGGTTGTATTAGTTAACATTAGTTAATGCATTAGTTAACACAAACTAACCATGAACAAAACCTCTGTTCAGCATTAGTTAATCTTTGTTAACGTTAGTTAATATAAATCCAGCTGTTCATGGTTTGTTCATGTTAGTTCACAGTGCATTAACTAATGTTAACAAGATTTTAATAATGCATTAGTAAATGTTAAAGTTAACATTAACAAAGATAAATAAATGCTTTATTAATGCAATTCATTATTAGTTCATGTTAGCTAATGTAGTTAACTAATGTTAACTAACGAACCTTATTGTAAAGTGTTACCGTAAAAATATATGATTCTTGATACCTTTTATTCAAAACCACAGCAAAACTAGTAGGCAATTGAACGCTTAAAAAAATAAATAAACATTAAAACAATGAAATATAGCCCAAGTATTTGTCAAATAGATAGTAAATTAAATAAGCAACTACTGTTAAACATTTTCAATTGAACCATTAGTAATATGAAAACAAATTACAATCAACAGAACAAAGATATTAATTTAGTAAATAAAATGTAAAACAAAACTGCTTAACATGTAACGACAGTTTTCACTGCACTTTCACTTTTTATATATACTTTTAGATATGTTTAGGTTAAGATATTGCACATTAGCACTTTAATCCTGTCATAGTGTGGTCGAGAAGCAAATCTGTAATTATAATAATAAGCATCTGCTGTTCAAATAATCATTTAAAACAAGGCAGCGGCTATTTGCACTAAGTGAAAACAGTGATGTATTCTATTTACACAATGTAAAAGTAGCAGTTCTTTGCAATGTGTACATAGTAATTACATGCTATTTATACTTTATTTTGATAGATACATTCTATTTGTAATAACAGAGTGAGAGAAGCAGCATGCATACATACAAAGATGGTTGAAATGGAAGTGCTAGGTTTATATTTTTGGTTAATGTGTGTTGAAATTAATAACGCGCTAAAAAGGAGCATTCAGACCAAGAGGCACATTTGTATTATTCTATTACTAATAGTAATAGAATAATATTATATAGAATAATAGTAATAGCACATCTATTACTGCATGCACTATTCACAGGACACATAAGCACACAAGCGTACCGAAATTGCTGCGAGAACTTGGTTTTACTGAAGGGGTGACGATATATTTTCATTTTGTCTTACACTTTTTTTTCTTCTTTTTTTTTTTAAATCTACCAATGTACCAATTTCTTAGAAATGTACTATTTGAATACATGTTGATTTTGAAACCTTTTATACTATTTGAGCAAAGTTTTAATTTAAATGACAATAAAAATGTCATGTGGTGTAACAATCAAGTCAAAAGTAATAACATATTTTTGATAAACCTTAAACATATGTGAGAGTACACATCTTCATCAAGGTAATTTGAAACTAAATAATTGAAAATTGATTTAGTTGCACTTTATTTGACAATATATGGACTTAATATGTGCTACTGGCTATTATAATAAGTAAACAGCACGTGCACAACAGAACTGTAAAATAAAGTGCTACTACATTTAATATTAGTCACTGTCAAATGTATTTGAAATTTAACAGCTTACAAATGAATTAAATGAAGTGAATTTTGTGGAGATGCTGACAAAATAGAAAGAGGCTTTGAAATTGGCCAGACAGACAGTTTCACTTCAGCATCTGACAGGAAAAAAGAAAAAAGTCATTTCAGCAGTTTAACGAAGCGACCCTGGGGTGGCATGGCTTCCGGAAAAGCCAGCTATGCACAAACAGATAGACGTGTTGTGCATATCTGTAGCAACAGTGGCCTGTAGCACACACCCTAAACAACACACACGGTTCTACTTCATGTGGTTATGTCAATAGGACTGCCATGCCAGCATTTAATAATAGTGCAAAACCACACGATTATTTCTGAAATGAGAAACGGACCACACCCTGATGTTTCGGTTACTAGTCAAGCTTTTTTATTTTTTTATTCATTGTAAGAATTGGATCCCCCACAGCAGGATAAAAAAGCTTGTGAACCAGCATTCGTAGCACATAACCAATACAATGCAGGAAAAAAACCAACAAGGCATGCAACAGAACATGTGGAACAGCTCTTTGTCGCACATCCAGTGCTTAACAGAAACACTTTGTGACTAAAAGCAAGGACGCAGCTCAGTTAGTTTTGACTGCAGCTCACTAACAACATTATGAGCACAGCTGAAGGGTGAGGACAGGCGCTCCCCTTCACAGATTTACGGCTGTGTTATGCTCCATCTGGCTTTGGCTTCTCTCCGACAGGGTGACCACGAGCATCTGAGAGTAGCTATCTCTGCAGCGAGCCAGATGAACGTTTGCTGAATTGAGCAGCTTCTTCAAGAGTGAGCCTTTACTTTGAAAATGGTTGCAAAAGTACTAGGGGTGTGATGAGATCTCGTGCCACGAAATCTCGCAAGACTAAACTGTGACGAGATTTCTCGTCGAGGTGAAAAGCGGTCTCGTGTCATATTGTCATGACCTCATGACGGAGTGAGACGTTAGGATAGAATACGCCAACGCTACGTTTACGTTTTTAAAATGTGCGGTCAGCTCCACCGCTCCCTATTCAGTACACACGATCACGAAATTGAAACGGGAGCGTGCATTCAAACGCGATTTCTATACGTTACCACTTTTTGAAAGGGGCTCCCTTAGGCATGTAAATATCTCCCAAATATGAAAGCTATTTTGTTGTAACTATCTCTTAGCTCTGTATCATGCTTGAAGGAAAACTTGGTATTGAGTACTTTGATTATGGTATTTATGATCAGTTTGTGGGAAGGAGTTCAGTTAGGAGGTCAAAAGAAGCTCATGTACAGTAATGTCTGAAGAGACAATCATACAGGAAAGAAGCCAGTCAGTTGAGTTTTTGGGAAAACCTTTACAGTGCTTGTTGTCTTTTACTGCATATGATAATTCATACTCAGAAGAACTGAAATGACATTCATTACAAGATGATGAGTTAAAACATTTCAAATGCACCTGCAAATTTTTTTTCTAGTCATGTATTTCATCATTGATGATTTCTTAAAGTCGGCATGAAACGGAAGTCGAGATCATCTTTTTCTCCTTATTGTGACGTATATCAGAGTGAAACGGCTTCTGAAATTGGAAAAAATGTAGGGTGGGGCTTGATTTCGTCCTTCGGGAATTGATTGGATCGTTGGGCGTTGCTAACAAAATGGAGGCAGATTTGAATGCCAGTTTGTACTCAGTTGTGGAGAAAATCTCGATCTATCTGTTAAATAAATGTATTTTCTCTCTAAATCTTTTCTACATATGTTACTGAGCATATTTCCTCACTTTTCGCTGGTTTATGCTACAGATTTCACTTATTTTAAGCCTTTTATGGCTTTATTTCTGTAAAACTTTTTTCTTATAAGGGGGGGCGCACCGTACGCGCGTTCACACACGCTGCATTCCTAAGTGCAAGCCGTGACAACAAGCTGTTCGTCCGACTATATTGAGTAATTTTTACATAAAAGCTTTTATTTCTCATATATTTCTCTCTTTTTGCCTCAAGTCCTTCCCGAAGAAGGTATTGTGTACACCGAGAAAAATGCACCTAACCACCATATTGACAGGTTTCTGAGAGGCGGTGCAGAAACGAGACGGGGCCATAACCCCGCCCTCGCGCCATAGCACATGACCGGGAGAGAAGAGAAGTCGTTTCGATGGGGGAGGGAAAGTTAACGTATTTGATTAAAGATTATAAGGGTAAATTGATTTTTAAAAATTAATGAAGTGCACAGATAAATCAGTTATAGTAAACACTACAATATTAAATATAAAAAATTTGATTTCATGCCGCCTTTAAAAATACTATGTAAAAATCTTGTCTTGTTCTCGTGAACCTAATCTCGTGTCTCGTCTCGTCACACCCCTAAAAAATACATACATGTATTTGGTAGTATATTAAAAAAAAAAAAAAAAAAATTCAACCTCATGAAATGACAAAAATGAAGAATCATCTAAACCAGGAGTTATCAAACTGTGGGGCGCAGAATGGGAAGAGATGGGTCGCGCATTCTCTTGGCAGCAGTTAAATTTACGTTTCAGTGAATGACACACACACACAACAAACAAAGTTTAGTCTGGGGTTGCACAATATACCAACGTTAAATATGAATCGCTATATTACTTAGTCAGTGCGATTCTCAAATTTAATTTATAAATGTATCAGCTTTGTGTTTCATGAAGCGAACGTGCGTGACTTGTTGTGATAACAGTTTTCAGCGTCTCAGAGCAGCTTCATTATTAAAAGGGTTTGAAAATAATACCTATTTGAAAAATCAATTGTGGAGGGTCACTAGCCAATTTGGCAGGTCACTTACTATGTTTACTCACTTTATATATATGAGTGCGCTCATACGCACCGTCTGTGAATGTGGGACTCCTGTCTGTGAGACACACACAGTGCACCAAATCAAGTTCTCTTTCGCTCTTGAATAAACAATAACACACAGAATTAGGCTAAATTGTCCATTTTGTCGAGTATCCTCATAAGAACAGTCTTAAATTAATTAAATAACGTCTTAACTGAACTTAAAGAGTTGAGAGAAAATTAGATGCGCGTCAGATCCACGTTTTGCAGACTGTTTGATAACTTTATTCAATTTCTGTATATTTCCTTCCTGTTAACAGGCTACAGGTAAATATGACATTTATTATAACGGGTTTATGTGAAGATTGTTTTAAGTTCACTTAAATTAAAAGTTATATTTTAAAAGCCTAATAATTGTTGAAATTGATATAGCTTTCAGTTATACTCTAATGTTGAATGTCTCTCATTAATGTTTTTTTAAAAAAAAAATCACGTTCATAGAGACATTAGTAAACGAAGAAATTAAACCATATTAGTATTGACATTTTTTCATATTCTATTTTTTGTCATATCAAAATTTTGGTTTAGATTAAGCTTACATTAGGCTGCTTTCATTTGTTTTAAATTTGTTCTGCCCTGTCGGTGTAAATCAGTTGAGGCAGCAGAAACTACTCGGTTACTCTTCACATTATTTCAACATAGCCATTAGGCAGCTATTTTAATTGTTATCAAAAAAATTTATAATGTACCCTAAGTTTGCATTGCAATTAAACTTGTATGTCATTCATGCTATGACAAGGAAAATACAAACTGCTCTAAAGAGAATTAACGCCTCCCACCCCCACCCCGCATTCATGCTTTAAAATGATTTTGGTGGGTCTTGACATAGATTATACTGGTCAAGGTGGGTCCTGGGATGGAAAAGTTTGGGAACCCCTGATCTATACTATGCACACAAGCCAACACAACTCAGTGGAATAGACCTGCTTAAAAGACCAGAATAGGCTTAATAGACCAGCTCTATTGAACATGGACTCTATGTGGACTATCTGACTCTAAATTCTCTCATACAAGACAGTAGGAAAATACTCTATTTAGGATTTAAGCTATCCAAGAGTGAACAGCGAAAACAAGCATAATCTGCTGAAACAAATATAATCTCTTTTCACTCCTGTGTGAAAATAAATCATGCACAAGGTTATGCCCAGGTTAGAAACAATCAAGTGAATAACATGAGTGAAGTTGAGGAATCGATCCCTTCAACTGAGAACTAAAAAAATATACTGTGCCCTCAATGGCTCTTGCTCTTCTTCTACTTTTGTGGGAGGGTTCCACTTCAGAATCAAACCACTGTAGGTCAACATCAGGTTATGGGGATGGTCTAAACAGCACCTCGATGCAAGGAACTTGTTTGTGCTTTTTCTTTGCCAAATAGTCTTCCCACTGGGAAATTCATTGGAGAGTTGTCAAACTGCTCTCTGTATCTCTAGCAGTAATTCTAGAGAGGAATAAGAAGTTTTTGTGTGGGAAGCTTGTTCCATTTGAGGTCAAGTCGGTCAGAGCTGGGAAAAGTCACACGATTGAAGGAACCCCTGCCCCGTTATGTAACCTACTTAATTATCACAATTTACACAAATCTCATTTCCAAATGACATATTTTGGCCCCAACTTTATTGTCAGGAAACAGAGGGGGAGCAGGTCTTCCCTACAATCTCATCTCTAGAACTTCATTTCCTGTTTGGATTAAGCTCATCTGCCAAGAGCAAACCAAGGCAGACAGGCATGAGAGATGAAGACAGAGAGAGGCCAAAAGAATTTGTAGTTGATCTTGCTAACTCAAAGTGGGGGCTAAGTATTTTTATACTTCACACGCAACAACCAAGTATGTAGAACTTTCCTGCATG
The DNA here is from genome assembly GCA_023566225.1 of Romanogobio albipinnatus. Classification (NCBI taxonomy): domain Eukaryota; kingdom Metazoa; phylum Chordata; class Actinopteri; order Cypriniformes; family Gobionidae; genus Romanogobio; species Romanogobio albipinnatus. Next base: position 9,618,595 of record CM042260.1, on the reverse strand, counting down.
GCAGGAATTGTGTAGCCAAGTACCATACACTATAAACTTGCACTCTGGTGATAACTATTAGAGATGCATCACAAAATAGAGCTTTTAGCTCACTAGAGGCTATGAACAAGTTTGAGGACAAACTTGAGCACAAACGTTGCTGCATTGCAGACAACTCAGAACTTGGAATTCTCTAACCTCCTACTTAAAAATGAACTCAAGGACAGACATGGAACTTGTAAAGTTGGGATAGATCAATGAAACCCAACTTTAGTGGAATACAGGAGATGGTACGTCCTGCAGAGGTTTCCATAACATTCATTCAAAACCAGGCTTCATTCACCCCAAAGGAAGGCATATTTACACTGTCTGAATCATTCATACCCGCTTTAGACTCAACTCAGTCTTGAAGGTTGGACTCAGATTCAAAAAGGTTGGTCTGGAATACAGCATGACAGAAACTCTTTGAGGTCAAAAATTTGGAAATTTCAAATAAACTACTCCTACCTTTCACTTTGTCTAGAATGCAGCATGACAGGAATGTTTTGAGGTAGAAAGTGGGAAATTAAGGAATATTCCCACCTCCAACTTTGTCTGGAATGCAGCATAAATGACAACATAATCGATACAACTCTCCAAAGCATCAACAAGGAACAACGTTAACAACTCTTTTTTAATTTTTTTTAATCATAAATCTAGTGGATAAACAACAAGTAACAAAAAGATGCAATGCGGGACTTGGGCTAGGCCAAGTTATGAAGGGGCAAGTTACTATATTATTCGTGGAACACAAAACTTTTTCATTCAGAAAACTCTGTAGTTGTAGATAGACAGTTACAGAGTGCCGCAAACAAACAGCAGTCGCCTTTTACAGTCCCTCCAGAACCAAAACGTATGCCACGTTCACACCACCATAATCGTAATGACAAGATGGCAACCAGTGATGTTCTACTCGGAGCTGTTCACATCCTCAGACTTGGTTTTATGTGTTTCTAGCCTATGTCAACATTATCAACGCTGAAATTAATTTGCAGCAGTCAGGTGGTACAACTAGAGCTCTGTAAGTTGTTTAGGTTCATTATTATTGTAAATTGCCTAAGGTAATTTAGGTCATTTAACGCGGTCTCATCTTGTGTCACTTTGCAGACTCTGCTGTGTGTGTTTACGTGTTTTGAAGGAGGCGTGGCATTGGAAAGCATTCTGAAGGGAGGGTGGGATCTGATGCTTTCAAAGCTTGCTATTGCTAGCCTCTCTGAAATGGAGGGTATGCATTAACGTCACTTTCCTGCCGGAACACACCCAATCAGCCGGACTGAGTGGCAAAAGAGCTGCAGCTTGACTGGATTTAATAGGGGAAACTGCGAAAACTTGAAGTAAAAACTGAGTAAAACAACCGATTATCAGTTTAAACTAAAGGTTGGACTCGATATAGTGTACCTTACAACTTAACAAAGATCCAGTGATCCATGGATATTGACATGCAGCCAGGAATCGTGTTTCCTGATATTTGTATGTGCCTGATTTCCAATATGAGATGGTAAATATTTAATTGATTGAATTTGTCAATTCAATATATAACAATACAATTTATAGGGTACGATTTTACCCCAAAATTCAACATATTGAGACAAAATGATAACTGAAAATCCACGTTTCACTGCCTGGATTCCGGTTGTTTCTGTGAATTGCAGCGATCCATTTGCTTCTCTTTTCTGTAGCTTTCAGCAGTCTGTAAAACTATATGGAGGACCAAATTACTCAAAATGAAATAATTAAATAAACAATGAATTCAATAAAACAACAATTAAATGTACCAGTTTATTCTGAATTAATTAATTAATTAAATAATTAAATCAATTTCATAATTAACTAATTAATTATGAATTAAATAAATGTATCTATTTATTTTGTAAAATTACATGAAAACACAACATTTATTGTTTAATATATTTCTCAATTACCTCTTCCACACACACACTATGCTTAAAAATCTATTTTTTTTTTCATTATTAAATGTGCTTTTTCAAAAAGCCGTTTTCATAATAATATGCTGCATTTACGAATGACGCCTATTTGACGAATCATGCATTTTCAAAGCACAATTTTCCCAAAGATTTTTTTCATAATAATAGAGGACATTTCACAAATGCCAATCAACAGGCAGTGGGTGGTGCTTGGCGCTGATTGTTCTGAAGTTGAAGAGTCGACAGACATGACAAATCGATCTTTGTGTGGTGACATCACGGAACGCCAAGGGTGCTTCTCATTTCTTATTTGTGCCTGAAAATGTAGTTTGACTTTATTGAATTTTCTAAAAACCTGAAAACTATGAGAACTGTGGCAGAGCTTCCAGGTCCAAACGCTCTCTCTCATACCACAAGAAAAACAACAAACAGTGTTTGAGGAAGCACCCTTGGCATTCCATGATGTGGAAGAGGTAATTGGTAATATATTAAACAATAAAATGTTGTGTTTTCATGTAATTTTACAAAATAAATAGATAAATTTATTTATTTAATTAATAATTAATTCAATTAATTAGTTCATTATGAAATTGATTAATTATTTCAAAATAAACTGGTACATTTAATTGTTGTTTTATGTAATTAATTATTTATCATTTCATTTTGAGTAATTTGGTCCTCCATAAAACTATACCTCAGATTTCTTGTTAAATCTATTTGTACAGTCAATCTCAAAGCTCTTTCCCATTTTAGATGTGTTTTGTGCGTTTTTCGTGGCATTCATGCTGCAAACCAGTGCTTTGCCACTCAGTGGATGTAACCGCAGTCACTTCGACCGATGGTTACATCACATGCATACCCTCTATTGCCTTCCCTACCTTTAAGAGGAACATGTATCATTGTTGTGAGTTAATGGGAGACCAGTCGCTGATGGTATACTGTACACACAGAACCATTTCTAAGCATGCTGCTTCAGAACTCCACTTAGAGCTGACTTTAATTAGTCATCTCTGCAGTTCCTCAGATGCAACAGACAAACAAGGATTTACTTGCAGCTATGAAGAGAGAAAAAAGCAAAACGAGACTCCTAGTGTGTTGCCAAGTCTTTAGCTGGCCAGACAAAGCGCTTACTGTTCACAGTCTCTTAGCAGCCACTTCATGCACTGGTCTAGGTAGCAGCACTTCAGCCTCCCATGCTCAGGGTCAGCTACAACAAGACATGTTCATGATAACACAACTCAAAACATTCAGTGTAGAGCTGTGATGAAAACATGAACTCCAGACCTGGCATGCTGGCCCATTAGTCTGCTGCACTGATGTTCTAATCTAATTTGGCCACATGCTGGCAGTGCGGTCTGTCAACGGAAGAGGGAAGAGTGAGAAATGCTGTAAAGATGGGAACATCCTCTGTCAGCAAAGCTCTGGGTGTGCCTCAGCTGAGAGATTAGAGCCACTTTATAGCCATTAGTCACCTTCCAGCAGAACAGGGCAGTCATGACTGATCTGTGGCAATCAGCTCTGAGTCTACATGGTTACAGTTTGTTTGCAGTGATTGCACTGAAATTGGGTCTTTATGACAGGGATGTCCAATTCTGCTCCTGGAGGGCTACTGTCCTGCAAAGTTTAGAAAGTTTCAAATTATCCTGAAGACCTTGATTAGCGGGTTCATGAGTGTTTAATTAAACTCCAAAGGTGGCTCTCCAGGAACAGGATTTGACACTATTGAACTATGATGTTTGCTCAACTAAAGCCGGGCTTACACTACAGGAGTTTTAGGCCGATTTAGCCCTGATTTTCCCCTCCCGAGAATCGGAGAAAAAATTATTGTCGAGGAGCTTGATCGGTTCTGATGTTCGGCGCATATTATCTGGTAATGTGAGGCGTTCACAGATCGAATCTTGCACCTCCCGATCTGCTCTCTCACAAATCGGGGTAGCCCCGATCCTATTAAACATGTTTGATATTAAGGATTTTAAATCGGGATGATTACGTCAGTTCTTTCACATTAGCCAATGAGAGAACTGAATGAGAGCACTTTTGAAATTGTGACCGTGAAACAAGCTGCTGTGATCGGGTCCGTTGAACAGCGGAGATGGCAGAATGGTGTGTGGAGTGTTGCAACAACACGTCTATTTGTATAACGTGTCTTCAAAAACATGACAACCGTATGGACAAAGAGAAGAGCTGAGGAGAAATCGCCTTGGTTTTGAACATATCGGGTGAGTGTAGAAAGCTGCTCGAAAATGTGAACATTACCGGTTGAGACATCAATGACAATCTGCTAACGTACATGTTTACATCCGCTTCCCCATGAGATCATGTGACGTGCTCGTCCTGGCATGATAATCTTAATAATATCTTGTAGTGTGTGATGCTCACAAATGTTAAAATCGTGTAGTGTGTGCAAAACATCTGTGAAGATTCTCCTGTGAGATTCTCCTGTGAGTGATGCCATCAGATTTCATTATCGGGTAGGATTTAAAAAGTCCTCTAGTCTGAGCCCAGCTTAACAGTACACAACACATGAGCTGCCACTCATTGTTGATGTAGTGTGCAGTAGTAACGGACAATGGCACTTGATGGCATGGGTTGCAAATCCTGTGCAACAAAACCCACTATTGCCTCAAGTTTTGTCCACAGGCGCAGTGCGCAACATTGTTTTTTGAATGAGAAGATGGCAGAAGGCAGTGACAGCTCCAAGGACCAAATTTGAGGTGTGGATAATATTGATAATCGTGATATGAAATTTTCATACCGTTCCATCCCTAATCTGGACGCATCAGTGAATATTGAAATATTTTGGTAAATAAAATGATCTTGCCAGAAGAACGTGATAATATTTTTTCCAGCTGTTCCATCATCTCAGTGAGCTTTTATAAGGTTTTATGCATGCGCAGTAAGGTGAATTTAGCGTTTTCCAATGTTCCAGTTCGGATGAGAAACTTTAGGAAAACACTAGTGTGGACGTAGAGTGTTTCGAAATAAAAACGTTGTTTTCAAATGTATCTGGCTTAATGTATACGTAGCCTTGGAAATTCGCTGTGCTCTTTCCAAACTTTGTGGAAGTTTATTTACTTGAGGTTTTTTGTGTGTAGGATTGGCAGCAAGCAAAGCATACCATTACGTTTTTTTGTGTGATTCAGAATTGTGATGCATCACTAAACAAGTCCTTCCCCCACTTTTAGTACAACATGCTACAACAGAAAGCTTGCTTTACAGACAGTACCCTGTTTTCAACATAACTGTCCTATTATTCTCATCTCCATCTTTGGAGAGAATCATGATTGACACTGTAAGTGGAGGGTGTGTGTGAAGAGCTGGACGTGAGAACAGGCCTCTGTTGACCCTCTAAATAAGCCTGTCTTACAGCCATTCATAAAGCCCACTGTGATTCCCAGACACGCATATGAATGGAGACGAGACATGAAAATACGCTCCACTGTACGGCAATTAATCCCATCAACATCTGCTCATTAAAGTTCTAATGTGATTGGCAGATTATATCAGTTTAATAATTCTGGGTTTAGCACTTTACTGTGGGCAGTGTTTGTGCTATCAGGGTGAGAAATACAGAATTGGTGTTTGTCAAATAAGAGATCTAATTTTGAGATTATTCCGGTGGTTGAAGATCTTGTTGACGCTGTCATAGGAAGCTGAACTTTCCCACAGTTCTGAGTGATGGACAAAAAAATTGGCCCCCAAAATGGCAAAAAAAAAACTATATTTTCAAACATCAACGTTTTATTCTTTGTTAAGCTCTTTTCAAAAGCCTAGTGACCTGCCTTCCTAAACCGCACCAAAGATGCACTACTGATGTGGAAGTGGCTGAAAACAGTCAGCAGAATATTATACCACTTTCTAAGACACCTCCTGCATGCATCCAATTCAATGCATTGTAATGAGCTCAGTGAAAAGGCTAAACATTTAGTCTAGGGGTGCTATTCAGACATGGACATTTTGCCCAATTGTTGAGTGTTTTATGTACTTTTAGATTTACAGTAGCATGCCATTAGCTTAGCAATATGCTAACTTCAGATTGAAATAAATAAGTTGAGTGCTCTTAATAGGCAGCAATTCTAGATAAGTCACTTTTGAGATTATATGACTGTTAGGACCATAAAAGATCATAATGCAGTTCACTATTCTGGAAAAGAGATAAAGTCCTAAGCTGAAGTTAATGATGAATCTGTGTGATTATCTAGTCCTGATGAACGTAACTAATATTATTTTGAATGATCAAGGTTACTTACCACTCAGATAAACTTACCTTGATCATTCAAGCCATTCAAAATAATATATAATACCATGATCTGAATAAACACACGTCTCCTAAATAATAGTTCTCCTATTCTGTGATGGTATAAAAATGATATTCACATATCTAAAGAAGGGATTGGCTGTATGATGAAAATCTTATATGATGCATATGTCAACGATATAATAGAAGAAAGACTAGTGTTGTTCTAAATATCAACATTGCTGTCTTATGGGCATAGGTTGCAGGAGGTTCAGCAACTAACAAGCACCATATGGAAGTGGGATGAGGTTTACACAAGAACTCCGTGGGAGAGTTTTACATCTCCATGATGATTGCATAGAGACGCATACACGAAGAAGAAAGAGAAAAGAAGGGCAAAAGAGGTGAACAAAAACAGATATTAACAAGTCAGTCGCTGTGAGAGACAGACAATACTTAATGAAAACTCTAGACAGACAAGGAGAGAGAGAGACAGAGAGACAGAGAGAGAGAGAGAGAGAGAGAGAGAGAGAGAGAGAGAGAGAGAGAGAGAGAGAGAGAGAGAGAGAGAAGCCGCATGCATACATACAAAGATGGTTGAAATGGAAGTGCTAGGTTTATATTTTTGGTTAATGTGTGTTGAAATTAATAACGCGCTAAAAAGGAGCATTCAGACCAAGAGGCACATTTGACCTGATGTGCATGTAGCCATGCTATTACTGCATGTACTATTCACAGGACACATAAGCACACAAGCGTACCAAAATTGCTGCGAGAACTTGGTTTTACTGAAGGGGTGACGATATATTTTCATTTTGTCTAACACTTTTTTTTTTTCTTTTTTTTTTAAATCTACCAATATACCAATTTCTTAGAAATGTACTATTTGAATACATGTTGATTTTGAAACCTTTTATACTATTTGAGCAAAGTTTTAATTTAAATGACAATAAAAATGTCATGTGGTGTAACAATCAAGTCAAAAGTAATAACATATTTTTGATAAACCTTAAAACATGTGAGAGTAGAGAGAGAGAGAGAGAGAGAGAGAGAGAGAGAGAGAGAGAGAGAGAGAGAGAGAGAGAGAGAGAGAGAGAGAGAGAGAGAGAGAGAGAGAGAGAGAGAGAGAGAGAGAGAGAGAGAGAGAGAGAGAGAGAGAGAGAGAGAGAGAGAGAGAGAGAGAGAGAGAGAGAGAGAGAGAGAGAGAGTGTGTGTGTGTGTGTGTGTGTGTGTGTGAGTGAGTGACCTTTTCCTGGACTGCCCCCACCTGGTGGAATGACCTGCCTATCTCAATTCAAGCAGCCGAGTCTATAGCCATTTTCAAAAAACAGCTAAAGACACGTCTTTTCCAGCAGCACCTGACCAATCAAGAATAGCACTTAACATTATATTCATTTTTGTCTGTCTAATTTATTTATAAAAAAAAAAAAAAAAAAAAATCCTGTGTGTTCTGTGTTAGATTAATTGAGACTTGTTACAGCACTTGCATACTGTAGCCTTTGACTGTTCTAGTTGCTTCTATTGCTCTCATTTGTAAGTCGCTTTGGATAAAAGCGTCTGCTAAATGACTAAATGTAAATGAGTGAGTGAGTGAGTGAGTGAGTGAGTGAGTGAGTGAGTGAGTGAGTGAGAGAGTGAGAGAGTGAGAGAGTGAGAGAGAGCGAGAGAGAGCGAGAGAGATATTAAAAATGAACATTTCTGACCTGAGATATGTGGTTAATGGAGGACTCCATCCTGCGCAGCTGTGAGGCCTGGATATCCAACAACTGCAGGACATTGTTGGCTAAGGCATTGATCTGATAGGCCACGCTCGCCAGGGACTGGGTGGTGTAGGCTTTGGTCTCCTCCAAGGCTTTCCTCTTATCCTGTGCCTGGAGGTCAAGGTCAGAAAAAAACATTTTAATTCACATTTTCACAATAACAGCAAACGTTCCAACCTATACACAGTCTCAGCCTTAGACAGCACACCCACGGACCGTCTGATATACAGTATGCTGCAAACAAAAATAACTGGCTAAAATCATGCCTGGTTTCTATGTAACTTCTGGAAGACTGCACAAGATTTTTAATCAGTCTGGGGAAAACAAAATCACGTTTACAAGGTACCAGAATGCTACAGTAAGCAAAGTAGCATGGTTAAGTCACAGGATTTGACAAAGTTTGCAGCGTATTCATTCGAGTTTGCTGAGGTTGTTAGCGAGCAAACCAAATGTGACGTGTACCTAATGCTACAGTATTGCCTGGATAAGCTACTGCCTTGTAAAGTGGTCTGCTGCTGTGGTATCTATCTTTAATTTCCATGGGTGGTTCTTGGATATTGTAATGTGGAATGTTTACAGATTCACAATTTTCAACAATCCAGTGGTTCTCAACCAGGAGGTCGGATAGGTTAAAATTATTTAAAATAAGACAAACGAGTTAAAAACAACTATATTTTTGCTTTAAATTTACACCCTCAAAAACATTTTTCTTTGAATAACCAGCCTTGCCTTCGAATTTTATTGTGGACAGTAGGGGGCTTGTAGTCTAAATGGCTGAGATCCACTTAATCTTAAAAACTAATAGCATAACATCACACATTTCAAAACAAAGTAAATAAATTAAATTTGTCACAATTTACCCTAGATTGCAAAACACCTGGAAATATAATTGCATGAATATTTTTTATAACAAATAATATTAATAATAATAATAATATTATCCGACAATTCAACATAAAAATAAATAGTATTGGAAAAGCAGATATACTGGTCTTATCTTTCACTGCATCATGCGCGCTTAAAAAAACGTGCAACTTCTGAAACAAACAATGACATATGGCCTTAACCATAACCGCACAGAACCGAAACTCTCAGTTTTTAAATGTGGTATTTTCTCAGTTCTCAAATTGGCCTACCTCTGTGGTAAACCATGATCTCACTGAGGTAAACTATCACTCATGCAAGGCCTTCAAAACCTGACACACTTTACCAAAGCACCTGCAGCGAGGAGGGAAACATGGTCTGCATTTCAATAATGCAAGTCTGTTTGTACGTTTAAAAAGTTACTGTCCTCACCAGTGCCCAAATTTGTGTACACAATATACGGTTTCACAAGCTAGGAAGCTAGGAGCTGATTGAGTTGCACACTGAGTTGCAATACATGAACATACAACAACATTTACATTTATACATGGGGACTACAGCTCTACAGGCATTCCCCATTGTAAATTAGGTGGTGAAGATATTCAATAATATTGTTTTACAGATGTTCCACAGAAAATGGAAACACAGCTGTTCTCTGGTCAAAAGTCATGCTTTTTAAATGTTTGGCAAGAGCAATGGACATTGTACACTAGAGATGCACTTCCGAGAGTCTTGCTTTAAGAAGCATAGAATTCACATTAGAAAAGGTTGGGGGGAAAACGCTCATCCATCTAGCCTACACAGTATTTCAGGGCACTCAGTTAGAGAACCAACTCAAAGCTGAACATTTTAAACCCTGTCCACATGTTCAGACTTCATTTTAATGGTGCTGAACAAGATGTGCAAATAGGATTCAATATTCTCCACAGACAACTTAAAAGGATTGAATGTGCCATAAAGGCAGGTTGTATTCTCGTATCTCTTAAACAGAACATTTGGCCCATTTCCAGTCTAGATGCATGGTGCTGTTATCAGAATATATTGTTATTCTGCTTTATGGCTGTTGATTGAATTTTACTTATGATACGTCTGCAAATCTCACAGTCCACATCTGGCTAACACATCTGGCTAACAAATGTATATAAGTAGATATATGGCAGATATAGTAGGGAATTTTTATGGTTTGAAGAAAATGTCAGTGGTGCTTGCCCATGCAAATGTTTCCACGATAACTGTGACTCTGTCATATTAATGTATTCAAATGATAAAGTGATATAATATTATTTATTTTTTATTTAGATACCCTTGATGCAGTAAAAATATTTTATCTAAATAAAAAATTTATTTCTTAGTTTCTAATGGATGATAGTTTGTGTAGAAGTATTGGGACACCCCTCCAAATCATTGAATTCAGGTGTTCCAATCACTTCCATGGCCAAAGGTGTATAAAATCAAGCACCTAGACATGCAGACGCTTCTACAAACATTTGTGAAATGAATGGGTCGCTCTCAGGCGCTCAGTGAATTCAAGCGTGGTACCGTGATAGGATGCCACCTGTGCAATAAGTCCATCCGTGAAATTTCCTCACTACTAAATATTCCACGGTCAACCGTTAGTGGTATTATAACAAAGTGGAAGCAATTGGAAACAACAGCAACTCAGCCACGAAGTGGTAAGCCACGTAAAATCACAGAACGGGGTCAGCGCATGCAGAGGCACACAGGTCACCAACTGGTCATAAGTCACACAGGTCATAAGTCACCAACTTTCTGCAAAGTCAATGGCAACAGACCTCCAAACTTCGTGTGACCTTCAGATTATCTCAAGAACAGTGGATAGAGAGCTTAATGGAATGGGTTTCCATGGCCGAGCAGCTGCATCCAAACCAAGCGCAATGCAAAGTGTCAGATGCAGTAGTGTAAAGCACACCGCCACTGGACTCAATGCAGAGCAGTGGAGATGTGTTCTCTGGAGTGACCAGTCACGCTTCTTCCAACATGACTGCGCACCAGTGCACAAAGCAAGGTCTATAAAGACATGGATGAGCGAGTTTGGTGTCGAGGAACTTGACTGGCCTTGACTGAGTCCTGACCTCAACCTGAAAGAACACCTGAATTAGAATTATGAATTAGAGCGGGGAATGCGAGCCAGGCCATAATTCAGCACCTGACTTCATAAATAGATAGTTATTTGATTACATTTTCGTCAACGTCGACAATAAAAACACGAGATGGGAATGCTTTGCAACATGCCATAATTTGCACCAAGAGGCAAGAGTTGAACAAACTTTGATGTTGGCTTGAGAAGCCTGACCCTCGAGCAGAGACTCGACCTTGGGTCGCTTTGTGCACAACTGCAGCACGTCAGAGCGCTACCCACAAGGCTATTGCTCATACATAATAGCTTTTTTTTTTTTTACCAGTTATTTTGTCTATGGGTCGTTTTATTTCTTTCAGATTTTTGCTTGCTTTAAATCAGATACAGATAAAGTGGCACAGTAAGATTACTTGTCTTACATGTACAATTTTAAACTTACAGGGCAAGTACAAATTTTAACCTCTATTTAAAAAAAACCTTAGCATTGAGCCCTGGACGTAGGGTTGGGTAACGAACTCTGTACTTTTAAGGGCACCGACCGAATTACGTCGGTACTACAGAGTACCGATTCACATTAAATCAATCGGTACCAAATTTCGGTATCTGAAAACGCATCTGGTGATATAGACTAGTGTCTGTGAATATTAAACTGCAAAAAGACTATTTAAATACAAATCCTGCGTGTCTTTGTGCGAATGAATGCCGTAGAAGCGGGGTTTACCACACACACACTCACTCACTATCACTATAACGGTTGTGTGTTTCCATCTCTGCCGTCTCATATGAGGACACGAACGCACGAACGTCATCTCCAGAGCCACTGAGAGTCACTTTATGAGCATTTTACCGTGTCATTTGAGAAAAACTACCATCATAAACACAGAAACTCAAAGGAACAGCAACACGTCAAAATAAAAGTCTGGTTTATCTTGACAAATACATCACTGTTGTACAGTAGACTTTAGTTACGTCTCAATTAATAATACTAACACAAATGTAATAATAATAATAATAATAATAAATCAAAACTTTAATTTTTAAGTAATAAATAAAACAAATATTTTTTAATTTTAACCGTATAAAGCTCAGTTGTGCAGCACTTTGTTTGACAAAAAAAAGTTTAATTAAATTAAAAGATAAATTAAATTAATGTCTTATGTCTTCATTTGATTACCAGAAAATACACAGCACATAGTTTGCGGGAAATATTTTCATAGAAATTAAATTAAAAAGAAAAAAATAATATAGATGTTTTTATTAATAAAAATGTAAGTACCTAGTAACCTACAATCTAGTAAATATTACAGTATACAAACATCACAGACAATGGCAGACAGAGACCAGGGCAGCTCTGGCATAATGTCAATAACACTTCTATAAATAACTTACAGGTTATTCATAGTTACTGATGTAAATACCTAAAGTACCGAAAAAAGGTACCGTTGGGTACAGGTACCGAATTTCGGGTACCGGTACAGATATCGGTTAAAATGTGAACGGTACCCAACCCTATCTGGACGTGCTGCTTAATATTTTTCTGGAAACCATTACACATTTTTTATGATTCTCTGTTGAATAGAAAGTTCAAAAGAACATCATTGATTTAAATTAGAACTGACTGACCCCAAACTTCAGAAAGGTAGTGTAACGAGTAAGTTTCTAAGAACAAATTTAAAAGTTCTTGACAATCTTATTTGTCATTGGCCCATGGATCTGATTCTTCAAGACACCAGACTGTGGGAGCTGATAAGGCAAATGTGTGTTGGCATAACAGAAATGGCCTTGTCAGTAACAGGAGTCATTTATTCTGCTCCAGCTGTTACATTTCTTTCCATATTTGCTCTTACAAAAACATCAATAACCTTCTGGCCTTGTTGTGGGACCCACAATGCACCAATCGCATCAAGGCTAAACGTTGATCGTTGGAAAAACAGCTTTATCTGAAGGACATTTCACACAGATACAATGTTTGATTGGCATCATCAGAAATCTCCAAAAACTTCCCACGAAGCAAGAACGGCAAACTCCCAGAAGACAAAGGCAACAATCTCTCTTTATCTCTTCCTCGGTCACAGTCCTGAGATAAGGAAAGGCAGAAGGTGGAGAGGAGAAAGGCAACACTTCCTTGTTGAACAATAGGCACAAAAAAAATTATTATGGTCATAAAGAGTCTTAAATATCTTTAATGGTATAACTAAAGTCTAAACATTTGGTATAAATGGTATAACTAAAATTAACATTTTAAGAGGTCTTAAATTTGGGGAAAACCACAATAAGGTTGAATAAAAACATTAAACTTCAAAAGGTTTTAAGGGAAAACTTCAAAATGATTTTATTAAATAAATACGAGCACTACATGTTCGAAAAAATGAAAACATGGCGCTGTTGCACGTTCTAGGCACGCAGTTTCAGAACAGTTCACAATCAGTAATGCTTATGATCTTGATGAATTATAACAACGTTTACCATATGGTGTTTGTACTGTAATGTTTTAGATTGTTCTAAGATATTTAAGATATAAGTTTATGTTTGAATGTGCAGCTAGAAGTATTAAAAAGGCTACAAAAAATTTAAGCTTTTTACTTGTAAATGTCCTCTCATATCCTTTTAAGGAAAAACTAATAAATTAATTATTGCACCCTTAAGTTCTTTATACACTCTTAATTTTATCAAATGAGCGGAAAAAAGTAAGTGCTGTCAAGTCCTGTAACTACTACACAATTAACACCTTAAAAAAAAAATGTCAGCAATTTGTTGGTGGTCAAAGATAATATGTCAGTGTGTCAGATTTATTTGACCAATCACAAGGCCAGACGAACATACCATTACAAGTAACCACTGCAGTCCTTTATCTTTAGTTTAATCTGAACCCAAAACATTCTTTAACCTTCATCTCCACAACTTCCATGAAGCAAAGCATAGGGTACGTAGGCTGTTCCTGCTTCTGAGTTCACAGGAAGGAAAAGCCTACGTTTCCTCCCTAGAGAAGAGTCAGAGTATCAGGAGAGGCGCTCCACCCAACACACTGGTGGAGACCACAGGAAGGAACAGTAGCTCTTTTGGACACTTTTGTTGGACATAATCAGCTCTGAGGCACGGTACGGTCTTGGACGGTGGCGCCAAGTATCTTGGCATATTTGAAACTAGAATTAATTCCTTTCTGGCCTAGAAGAACAGAACAGAACCGTCTGTGATGTGCACTCAGTAAAACACTCAAGGTTTAGCTTACATTGAGTTCATCATCATGCTGAAGAACAAGTCAAAACACTCTCCTCTTCGAGAGCAGAATGTGGAGGTTTGTTTGGATTTCCTGTAGTGCTGACAGCCCAGCTCACGCTGCTCTAACACATATCCTGAGGGAAATTAACTTGGAATATTAGGTGAAAAAAATGTCAGGAATGTTCCTTATTAACACTGCGTAACCCTTATGAAGACTCTTCCTCTGCTTTGCTCTCCTGACAGGAAGAGGTAAAGGGATTTGACACATCTAAGAGTTTGTGTTTGTTAGTGTAGTGGCATTCCATTACCTCGGCTATGAGACTAGCTCATTGTTATACTAAATTAGTATACTGGTTATCCAACAACTTATACATTTATTAGTATTAGTATTTTTTTCTTAGTCACACCGATCATAGTCAATGATTCATCCACTGACTTGTTGGGGTTTTTGGAGTGTCAACATTCTAGCGCCTATTCACTTGACCTATATGGACTCACAGAGATGGATTATCTCTAAAAATCTTTGTGTGTATTCAACTGAAGAAAAAAATAAAATTAATAATAATAATAATAATAATAATAATATACAGTACATCTGGTCATGATGGAGAGTAAATGATAATTCTTTTTTTTTGAATATCAATTTAAGACCTAAATTAGCCATTCAGACAACCCACCAACTAGTCAACTAGTACTTGCATTTAGCATTTAGCATTCTGCTTAAGGCCAGTTCACACTGCCCAAACAAACTTAGATTTAGAATGCCAGGAAAAATACGGTCATTTTCACACCAACCCAACAAACACCAACAGGGTTTAACCACACTGACTCAAACAATTTGGTGTTCATTAAGGCCGTGTGAACTTGGTGTATATGACATTCTTCTTTCAGATGAATAAAATCTGATTTATATTTAAGTCCTGGCTCTTCCAATTTTTATAATGACAGTGACTTATAGGGTCATTTTTGAATAGAGGTTGACCGATATATCAATATATATATTTAGAATATCATCAAAAAGTTGATTTATTTCACTAATTCCATTCAAAAAGTGAAACTTGTATATTATATTCATTCATTACACACAGTCTATACATTTCAAATGTTTATTTCTTTTAATTTTGATGATTATAACTGACAACTAAGGAAAATCGCAAATTCAGTATCTCAGAAAACTTGAATATTGTGAAAAGGTTCAACATTGAAGACACCTGGTGCCACACTCTAATCAGCTAATTAACTCAAAACACCTGCAAAAGGCCTTTAAATGGTCTCTAGTTCTGTAGGCTACACAATCATGGGGAAGACTGCTGACTTGACAGTTGTCCAAAAGACGACCATTGACACCTTGCACAAGGAGGACAAGACACAAAAGGTCATTGCAAAAAAGGCTGGCTGTTCACAGAGCTCTGTGTCCAAGCACATTAATGGAGAGGCGAAAGGAAGGAAAAGATGTGGTAGAAAAAAGTGTACAAGCAATAGGGATAACCACACCCTGGAGAGGATTGTGAAACAAAACCCATTCAAAAATGTGGGGGAGATTCACAAAGAGTGGACTGCAGCTGGAGTCAGTGCTTCAAGAACCACTACGCACAGACGTATGCAAGACATGGGTTTCAGCTGTTGCATTCCTTGTGTCAAGCCACTCTTGAACAACAGACAGCGTCAGAAGCGTCTCACCTGGGCTAAAGACAAAAAGGACTGGACTGCTGCTGAGTGGTCCAAAGTTATGTTCTCTGATGAAAGTAAATTTTGCATTTCCTTTGGAAATCAGGGTCCCAGAGTCTGGAGGAAGAGTGGAGAGGCACACAATCCACATTGCTTGAGGTCCAGTGTACAGTTTCCACAGTCAGTGATGGTTTGGGGTGCCATGTCATCTGCTGGTGTTGGTCCACTGTGTTTTCTGAGGTCCAAGGTCAATGCAGCCGTATACCAGGAAGTTTTAGAGCACTTCATGCTTCCTACGGCTGACCAACTTTATGGAGATGCAGATTTAATTTTCCAACAGGACTTGGCACCTGCACACAGTGCCAAAGCAACCAGTACCTGGTTTAAGGACCATGGTATCCCTGTTCTTAAATGGCCAGCAAACTCGCCTGGCATATCGCATCTTCCTCACAATACCCCATAGATTTTCTATGGGGTATTGTGAGGAAGATGCGATATGCCAGACCCAACAATGCAGAAGAGCTGAAGGCCACTATCAGAGCAACCTGGGCTCTCATAACACCTGAGCAGTGCCACAGACTGATCGACTCCATGCCACGCCGCATTGCTGCAGTAATTCAAGCAAAAGGAGCCCCAACTAAGTATTGAGTGCTGTACATGCTCATTCTTTTCATGTTCATACTTTTCAGTTGGCCAAGATTTCTAAAAATCCATTCTTTGTATTGATCTTAAGTAATATTCTACTTGTCTGAGATACTGAATTTGGTATTTTCCTTAGTTGTCAGTTATAATGATCAAAATTAAAAGAAATAAACATTTGAAATATATCAGTCTTTGTGTAATGAATGAATATAATATACAAGTTTCACTTTTTGAATGGAATTAGTGAAATAAATCAACTTTTTGACGATATTCTAATTATATGACCAGCACCTGTATATTTCTTTTTTATATATCGGCAGATATCCATGTTTAGTAACGCTGATTTAAAGTCAGGCACGTCCGCAGGCAACCCTGGGTTATTGGTGCGGTGGAACCGTCGGGAACTGGCATAATGCTACAGCTGGTTGAAGGTTTGCTTACTTGCAGTTAACTTTAAAGCTGCAGTCTGTAACTTGTGGCGCTCTAGCGGTTAATAAACAGAACTGCATGCGTCTTGCGGAAGAACATTGCAGCCAGAGCTACTTCTCTCTGTTTATGTCTATAGCGAGTCACGCAGGGACTGTGCTCCTCCGCAGCGGTTCCTACCAGACCGGTCTGAAATAGTCCCAATATAAACACTTTTTATAAATGTACCATAATGATTCAGGGTAAGACAAAAACACGGTTTGGAAAATGGATTCATGTTGCACAATTGCCCCAATGTTATAAGTTCTGTTTTATTTTTCCAGTAGCGTGATTGAGGGCGAGGGTTACGTTACTCCACCCCGCTCACAGACAGCACTGTCTCGGAGACACAGAGCTGTCCTGGAGCAGCCCAGAACAGTGTACAACATTTGTTTGGAAGCATGGTTTGATGCAGGCCCGGTTCTACGGGGGTGCTCAAACCCAAGCAAAAGTACCCTCAGTTGATACTGTAATAATATACTGGCGAAACAGATTGGGCAGATTTGCACATTTGTGTTCGCGCTCTGGAGAGCGGCAAATGCATCTATTTACAACGCGTTTCTGCAGCGGTGAGTAATGTAGCCAGTCTATAAAATCCATTGAATAAAACTATTGATTTTCATGCTGCTAAGAGGACTGATGGCCAACTGCATGCTGCAACGTTTCGGAAGTGACATCTAAATATATGGGGCTGGATTGACTCTGCGCGAGACAGAAATATCCTCCTGAGACCCAGAATAGAGGTTTTGCCTCTGTAGATGACTTTATATTTTAGTGAATTTCTCTGACAACATACACAGTTTTGTCTGGATATTCTTATGAAAATATTCCTTTTTACTCCCATTATTACACATCTTTTTAATTACATATTGTCCCAAAAACATTACTATGCAAATTAGATATAGTGTATAAATGCATTGCATAGAATGGGAATGGCATTTATGTCGGTCAACCTCTATTTTTGAAGTCCATCAAAATGCACCTATCCAAACCTCCGGGGGATTAATAAAGGCCTTATGAAGCGAAGTGATGCATCTGTTTAAGAAAAATATCCATATTTAAAACTTTATAGACAAAAATAACTCGCTTCCAGTGGTCAGCAGTACACAAGTCGACTTACGGCAAAAGAGTAACCCTTGGCGCATGTGTATTGACGAACGCAGAAGCACAGAGGATAGAGCAAAACAAAACATCGGTCATGAATTAGAAATCTAAAACAAGAATTTTTAAAGAGAAATGGCGGAGGATTTCGATAAGATAAGAGGGGCTTGAGTTTGTTGCCCAGCCCTATCCGCAAGAGGCGTCAAAGCTTGTGATGCTCCTGTACATCGTGTCAGGGGTTAC
Source organism: Romanogobio albipinnatus (assembly GCA_023566225.1). Taxonomy (NCBI): domain Eukaryota; kingdom Metazoa; phylum Chordata; class Actinopteri; order Cypriniformes; family Gobionidae; genus Romanogobio; species Romanogobio albipinnatus. The sequence goes on along the minus strand of CM042260.1, from coordinate 9,600,355 downwards.
TCTTTCCCCATAAGTCGACGTGCGTACCTCTGACCGCCGGAAGCGAATTATTTTAGTTTATAAAGTTTTAAATATGGATATATTTTTTACACAAACACACCACTTCACTTCAGAATCGGGATCGACCGATATGGATTTTTTACTGCCGATGCCGATAACCTTAGCCGATGGCCGATACGGGCTGCCGATATTTGGAGCCAATACTGCTTTTGCTGCCTTAAATACATCATAAAAATAAAGTCTCAATTTATAAAAAGTAATATTTATTGAACTAAAAAAAAAACAATGTGATTGTGCTGAAATTGCATACATTAATATCTGTGAAAACTAAACCAATTTAGTGCATTCAATTGCCATATATTCAAAATGCAAAAAAATTAATAAAAAATAAATTTAAAACCACTAATAACTATTTTATTTACTATTAAACCTACAACCTATAAATCCAAATAATAGTAATATAAATGCCTAAACATTGCATTTATGTTGTGCAACTTAACTTTCAAGCTTCAGCTCCGGTATGACAAGCCTTTACGGTCTTCTGAAAGCTTTGTGGCTTTTGTAAGAAACAAAACAATATTGGACAGGAAGGAAACTTGAAACAAGAACAAGAGTAGAGATGCGCGGATCAGCTCTAACATCACCGAATCCGCTGTTAAAAACAAACCATCACCCGCACCTGTGATTTTCTCTCATTTAGATCCGCACCCGATCGTCACATTGCAATTATTCACATTTTCAGTGTTAAGCGCAATGCTATCATAACATACAAGCTACACTGAAGTAGGTTGCTTTAAAAAAAACAACCTTTTTTTTAGCAAAATTACATTTCTTAAATAACCTAAACCAGGGTTGACAACCTATGCAGCACATGGAGGAGTAACTGCTGGAGTGTGAGGAAACACGAGAGATTGTGATTAAAGTGTGAGATTTAAATTACCCAAATCAATGAAAGCACTAGAGATGTTCCGATACCCCTTTTCCCTTCCCGATACCCATACCTGGGCTCAGGGTATCGGCCGATACCGAGTACTGATCCGATACCTGGGTGTGTATCTGTATATGCAGCAGTTTAAACTACTAGCCCTGTAAGAATTGCTAGAATTATTTTATGGTGTGCTTCAGACTTATCCCTTAATAAAACATGAACAAATACATACAGTGAACTACTGTATTTATTACAGTATTTTTATGATCTGACATGCATTTGACAGTAATATTATTTATTTTTATTATATTTTTTTTATTAAATCTAACACTGCAAACTGAAAAAGGTATTTTAGTTGTACAATATAACTGTATAAAAAAAACGTAGGAATAAATAAATGTATATAAATAAATGTAGGAATATAAAAATATATATATTAATCAGAAAATAATCTCTTTACAACAAAAGTGAAAAATAAGCAACCATCTAGGCATTATTATTATTATTAGAGACGTATTATTATTACATAGAGAAGTAGCTAAATCTACTGTACAGCAGGAGCCTAATATATTCTGTCAATTTAAAATGTTTTAAACTGAACTTTTATTTTGACGGGTTGCCATGAAGATATTTCAGTGTCTGTGTTCCTTATATGACAGTTTTCCCAAATGAAACGGTAAATTCTCATGAAGTGACAGTTTATGCGTTCGTGTCCTCATATAGTGACCATATGTGAATATGGACGTAGAGAAACTGGGGGAGGTTGCCGCTTGATAGTGACACACAGCAGAGATTACAAAGACAGCGAGCGAGTGTCGTGTCACGCGCGTGTGTGTTTGTGTGCGTGCGTGCGTGCGTGCATGTGTGCAGGCAGCCGCCATCCACACAGAGACAAAATACTGCTAAACAGCCAGTAAACAGCGGACATAGCCTACTGCTAACGCGTTTTTATTTCTTCTTCGCTGCTCTAAACAGTGGTTCCTTGTGGCAAAACAGCACAACTTCCTGTGTTTGCAATGCATTCGGAGCACCAAGGCAAAGCTTGCGGTCATAACTATGTCTTGTTTAAGAAAATGGTATCGGATCGGTACATGGGTTCAAGTACTCGCCGATAACGATACCAGATTATTCCGATTCCGATACTAGTATCGAAACAACTCTAGAAAGCACGCAGCTCTGAAAGCACGAGCGCTGCGCATCACGCGCACACAACAGTTGCAGCTCGTTCTGTCATTTGTTGCGCTTAGCTTTGAGAACATTTTAATGGTGTATTTCGGTGATATCAAGTATATAAAGTCCCATTAAACATTTCACATAAACATCACAATGACGGTGATGCGTGTGCAAACTTCATTCATGCTGGTTATGTTTCGAGTGCTGGTATCCCTTCAGCTGACGCGCAAAGTTCTGTGAACGCAAATTAAGCTTATTAGCGTTTTAAATGTTCAGCAATGTCGCCTTCTGAAGCTCACCACACAGTTGTCTTCATTTAAAAATAGCGAGACTAAATTATATCACCAGTGCTGATGCCGCTCTCTCTCGCATTGCAGGTCTCTGATCTTGAGATGAGCTGAAACCGAAAGTTAAAGAATGACACAAATTTATTGCGTTTTACCGTGAAAATGAGTTCCACGTCATTATTAAAATCAACACATAAATGATTTCTCTCTCATCCGCCCGCAATTTTTAGAATGTTACTTTTTATTACTTTACCCACCTGACCCGCGGATATAACCGCAATCCGCGCAGTATGCGCTAGTCCTCACACAATATCTTTCTCCAACATGACCGTGTGTAGTTAAATGCACTACATGTTGCTTTTTTTACTTCAAATAACTCGAGTTACTCAAGGAATCATTTCAGCCCTAATTTGAACCCTATAGTGAATATTTGGTCTCGCATTCAATTCTAATTAACTGGGAGACATTTTTCAACTACTTAACTGTTTGAAGCCATTAAAGGGATAGTTCACCCAAAAACGACAATTCTGTCATCATAATAACCCTCAAGCTGTTCCAAACCTGTATGAGTTTCTTTCTTCTGCTGAACACAAAAGATATTTTGAAGAATGTCGGTAACCAAACAGTTGAAGGACCCTATTGACCTCCATAGTATTTTTTCCCTACTATGGAAGTCAATGGGGTCCATCAACTTTTTAGCTTCCCATATTCTTCAAAATATCTTGCTTTCTTCTGCTGAACGCAAATTAATTCATACAGTTTGGAGCAGTTTTAGGGTTATTAAATGATGACAAGACTTTTCATTTTATGCGTGAACTATCCCTTTAACATTGAGGGAACAACACTGAGTCTTATTCAGAGCCTTCTAGAGAGTTCAAAGTGAGTGTCCGTTGTGTCAATTCTTTCAAGCAAAAGAACAGATGGAAGGGAAGGCCAAAGAAGCAGCGTTGTAATTACAGGCCTCTGATGGCTCTTTAATCTGTAATCGCCGTGTCTGATCACAGGAAGGGGCATTTTAGAGCGCTTCCCACCCAAGCACAAGCTGGTTCGCAACACCGCCTGGGTGAAGGGACAGCTGAGGATCTCTTCCAGGAAAAATAATGAGTATTTGTAGGATTTACTGATGTGGCTTTACTAGAGGATGCCAGCGAGAAAAGGATTATGGCCTTGTGGCGTAATCTAGGTACTGGCATGAGCAATGCTAACGCCACTTTCCAGGACATATGTTAGCCGGAGCTGAGCTAGTGGTGGTAAAGTCTCGTCTCTCCCATGATAACTGCACTATCCTCTGACCTCGATTCTGTAAACAGAGACATCTGGGGGGGGGGGGGTTATTGTGTCCATTTCCATGGCGACCCTCAATGACATCCAAGAACAATTTAAGCATACAGTGGCCCTAAAAAGTAGTTGGATGCTTAAGCCACATTAAAATATTTAAATGCATGAATATCATTGCAGTAGACCACAGTAGTGAGACTGCAGTCAAATCTTGGTTAAATATATTGGAAAAAAATGTGTCTCTGAATATATAGTTTTGTAAAAAATCCAAACACATACAATTTACTGCAGTTTCCAGCTTAAATGAACACTAGTGGCAGTAAAACAATGAGAACTTTTATTCCTTTTCACACACATTATGATTAGGGATGCGTGGTATACCAGTACTGGTAAAATACCAGTATATATTTTATTTCAAACGGTACAATATCATGATTTTGCTAATTTCGGTAAATGCTGCTGTTCCAAAGTGCGCTACACAAACTGACGTGAAACCGGCAAATGTGGCAAAAGAACAAAATGAATACAGCAGTTGAATCTCACTCAACACACCCAAAGCTAATTAGTAAAGAGAGGAGTAGAAGTGAAATTTGGAATTACTTTGCTTATAAAACTGCTGAAGAACCATCAAACATTGCCAAACATCTGTCACTTGCCATTCCGGTCTTGTACAAGACATTAAGAGATCGACAAGTGAGTGCATAATTCAAACGATCTAATATTTTCTTTTAACACTGATCAACGCACATACATAAGACCGTATCGTTTAAATATATAACAAACTCTCCAGCGTTCGATTTCAACCAGTGACGTTTAGATTTCATATTATTTGCACACATACTATTGCACTATTTACATACGAAAGACACAACCAACTGTGTTTATGTGACTACTCACTAAAGATGGACATTTTTGACATCATTTTGTGAATTATTGTCAATTCTTGACTCTTTAAGGCCTGTTCACACCGGGACGATTTTCGTGTGCATTTATTGCCTATGTTTAACGCCTCGTGACTAAACAAAGGGCGCCAATGTGAGTGTACACACCAACGCACAAAACGGCAGGTGTAAAAGCATAATTTAAAAAAAAAAGCTGTGGGTTCGTTTTTTTGTTTTGACGTGGCACGTTAAAAACTGGCCAACCAATGAGAACGCCTCTTTTGTTCACATGCCTGGAGCTGCCGAAGTTACAGTAAAACACGACTTGGTGGCGCTCAAAAACAAAACGGTCTTGCAGAGCACACATTGATACAACAAAGAAGTAGTAAGTAGACATATGCTGCGTTCCACTCCAGTTTTAGACGCGCACTTGCGAACTTCCCTAAGCACTTCCCCTCGGGGGAATCCCTACCGCCATTTTGAAGTGCGTTCCACTTCGTGAAGTGGACAAGGGAAGTTTATATGGATAGACCCTTGCTCCCTCGATTTTGACAGAGGGAGCGAGTCTACTTCATATGTATACTTCAGGCAGCTTCATACACCACAATGGAACACGATTGTGACGTCACTGCATATCGCGTTTAATTTACCCTACCACAAACAACGTATTATTTTTAAAAACATTTAAAACAACCCAAATACACCTATATACATATAGAATCCTGCATTAAACAATTTCGTAAAGGAAAAAAAATAAAAATAAATCAACTCCATAGTGGATTCGAAGTGATCAAGGGCTTAGGACGTTCCAGTTCAGTCCATTGCAGATGTTTCTCCAGTAAGCAACGTATGCAACGTAAGCAATGACGCACATCCGGGTGAACGAGACGGAGGGAAGTTAGCAAGTGAAGGGCATAATAAAAATGAACTGGAATGCAGCAACAGAAGATGAGCTGCTAATGCTGCTTGCCAGTTAGCAAAAAGTGTGTGAATGGTTTTGGCAAGCACGTAAATACTGTCTCACTTCTTCTTCTGTGTGACAAGCGAGTGTCAGAAGCGTAAAATGGCGCAGCACCACCTTTTGTACCGAGAGCGCCATCTACTGAATTTGCAGTTTCAATCGGCAAATCACCAGTGAAAATCGTTTGGCGAGCCACCAAGACGCGCCAAAAAACGTCTCGGAAAAAAAAACACTGGCGATAAGCGCACACGAAAATCGTCCCGATGTGCACAGGCGTGTTGGTATGAGCACAAAGAGAACTCGCTCTCAAAGAGCGCCCATCCCATGCATTATGAAATGCTATAAAAATGCTTGCATGTTCAAATTGGCAAGGTTTAAATAGACTTGGGCAAGTGATTTCCGTCAGCGTTCCCGAAACGACAGTGAAAGTGTTGAATCAGAGTGCGCAGATTGCTTTTATAGTGCAGGTGCGATGTCTTTTGAAGTAATTTGCACATTTTGAGAGCTAGAGAATAGAGACACGCAGTATTGCTGAAATTACTTCTCACAAGAAAGTTTCCAAATGCCTGATTTGATCATCTTCATTGATTCATTTAATAATAAACATTTGCAGTAATTTCCCGCCAGTTCAAAATTAAGAGCCTGTATGGTATCAATTTAATATCGGTACTTCGGTATTAGACTGTGGTACCATACCGAAGGCACAATTGAGGTATCGAGCCATCCCTATTACAGACAAACAAAACAAAAATAAATCGCTCACTACTCTTGAATAAACTTTCATAAGGATTCATTTCCGCGATGCAGACAACGCAGACAGAATCCAGTCATAAAAACGAAATTTACTACATAATGTGGAATGGCACGGAATGTTTTGATGAATAAATAAAACGTTGGTCAGTCACTTAAATCAATCGCAATAAATACTAGTGTCTGTGAATATTAAGCCCCAAAAAGACTGTTTAAATGAATACTGCATGTTTCTCTGTCTCTGTGAATGAAAGGAGACGCGCGGCTTCATTTAGCCTAACATTGCCTCTTTCTCTCACACACGCGCTGTTTTTCAGCCTCTGCCACCTCAATATGAGACACAAAATGCATCTCCAGTCACTTCATGAGCATTTTATTCGACAAAATCTATCGTCATATCAAAACACACACACACACAGGACACGACAACCCATCAAAATAAAAGTTCAGTCAACAAACAAACAAAAAAAGTTCAGTTTAACAAAGTAATTGTGACAGGATTAATGTTGTACAGAAGAGCTACGTCTCAATGTAATAATATATTAATTTAATTTATACAGTGAAGAATATGCAGTATTTAACATTAAACCTTCCATAAAAAGCACATATACATATATATATATACATATACATATACATATATATATATATATATATATATATATATATATATATATATATATATATATATATATATATATATATATATACACATATACATACACATACATATATATACATATACATATACATATACATATATATATATATATATATATATATATATATATATATATATATATATATATATATATATATATATATATATATATATATATATTTTGTATGTGTATATATGTATATGTGTTGGCCTGGTGAATGTTAAAAGGACCCAGTGTATGTTCAATAATGTTTAAGTTTTGTTTTTACTTTAAAAACACCATTTTAAATGACAATTTCAAATAAGAGGGCAAGTGACAAATATCGGTATCGGACAATAACTGTTTGTTAAAATCGGTATCGGCCCAAAATAAATCTAATCGGTGCATCCCTAATAAACACTAATTTTCACAAGGTTCCTTGAGCAATACTTTGACCTAAAAACACTTTTACCATAGGGCATGGTTTGTAAATTAATACATATTCACGTTTGCATCACATAAACAGCTCCATATGTATGGCTTTTCCTGACATGGTAAACTTGCTCAGTAACTGGTACAGCATTGCACTTGCGTTGTGGATTGCTTCGGTATACGAGTTCTGTGAAACACGAGTCACTATAAAAGAGCTTCACACACTATCACACTATCAGTAAGGTGTAATGTAGGGTTTACTGTACTGAGAAAACTGAACAACGTAATATCGTTTTTCAGAAATGTCACCACAGGCACGTTTTTCCAATGAGCCTAGGTTGCAAAAAACTGCAAGAAAACTAATTTGTCTATCAAGCGGCACTGAAAAACAAGTCGTTTTTTTTAATCACTTAATAACACTCAAACTCAAGTTACCAATTCGAATGATTCAGAGAAATCCTTCACTGAATAGACTCACTAAATCCATCAAGCGGTTACTGAATCAACATCTGACTCACTCAATGAACTGCAAGACATTCCTTTCAGTGTGATCCGTCTCAAAAAGAAGCAAGTGTCCTGTACTTAATGTTTGTGCAATGTACAACAGTCAAAGTTAGCGGTGGTCTAGCCAGACGATTAGGAATATGATGAGGAAGGTATCAAAGCTGTATCAAAAATAGACATCGAAGCCCTGCAAGAGAAAAGCCCAGGCCCCAGGCTGAGAAGGACAGCCCAAGATACGACAATCTGCCCTGGATGGCACCACCCTTTATCCAGACTCACTGACTCATCCAAAGAGAAACAAGCCGCACCTATGAAGGCCACAGGACAAACAGCTAGATTAGAAAAACTAAAACACACATAGCCTCAGTCTGGTTCTTAAGTATTTTACAACTTTCATCAATGAGTCTGAAAGTTCTCACAGCACTGGCACTGAGGTCCTTCTTATAGGTAATGATTTAAAAACCACATCGGCCAATGTGGTATGAAAAAATAATCCAGGCCACTATCTATTCTGCAAGCTGAATGATCACGCTCCAGTAGTTGAACTAGCTTTAGTCTTTGCTACTATTGTGAAGAGAAATAAAAAACCTATTTCAAAACTGGTCGGAATAATCCAATAGATTACATAGAAAGAGGTATTGAATTAAGGACCAAAGTATGAAAGACTTGGGCCAGTAAACAACCACCAAGAACACCCTAGCAACCTTATTAGCAAATAAATAAAAGTTAAAAATAAATATATATTTTTTAAATGTATAGAAGCAGAAAATAATAAATTAAGGGAAAGATAATACAAAATTTGATTTGATTAAAAATTAATGATATTTATTTTATCAAGTCATTTATTTTCCTATTATCACATTTATTTATCTATTTGTTCATTTACATATTTGTATACTAATTTATTTGTCATTTCTGCAGGTTTGGTCCTCCATAGGAAGGTTTCAAAACCTTCTGGAAAGTTTCTGGAAACATTGCAACCCTACTCTAGTATTTATTTATCATTTAAATTAGCCTAGAAATCTAGACGCACCCTAGCGGCAGAAAATGTATTTAGCCACGAGTGTAGTCTAGCAACTCTCGGTAGACCTGAGAGCTGGAAAAACCAAACTCTGGTCAGGCCAATCACAGCGCGTGTAGAGTCGGTGGGCGGGCTTAACATAATGACGGCACGTCATGGCAGAGTTGCGGAGGTTCTGTGTGCTACTCGTAAACAAAGCTGACGAACAGCGGTCTTTTGAATCGGCTTTGGCCACGACTCTGGAAGACTTTGAGAAAAGAACAAAGAACAGCACTGAAGTCATTCTTAAGAAAAGAAGATATGTTCGAAGTTTTGCCGACCGGATACGGCGAAAGTCCATCAACTAACGTTAGCTCCGCGTCACCTTCTTCTTCGATCTGGTTGGTTGTGGCACACATGGCGCTATTCTATTGCGTGCAGAGAGAATTTGAAAGACAACCGTTTATCCCGCCCCTCGGATTGAGTCCTGTCAATGGTGAGTTTCCAGACCCAACATCTTGATGTGGGTCTGGCTTGTCAGGCTACATTTATATATGTCCAACATTTTAAAAATATTTGACAACATGTATAAAGATGACAACATATATTATAGGTAGGGGTGCTCCGATTGATCGGCAACCGATCTTGATCGGCCGATAATCGCTTTGGGATGATTGATCGGCGGTCTCCAAAAAGGCCGATCTCATGAACCGATCGCAGCTGACGACACATAAACCCGCACCTGCCGTGAGAGCTGGGGGGCATGATATGCAGCGACACCGTCTCATTCTCTTTCCAGCGCGGGTAAAATAATTATAATGCTGAAGGTGAGGTACAATTCATATTTCTATATTAAATAACTTACGCAGTCATTTGAAAACTTTCTGTGGAATGTAAGTTCACAAACAGCGCGCGTGAATCACCGCGTGCGCGCGCTCTCTCTCTCCCTCTCATAAAGGCAAGCTCAAATGGCTTCACATCAGCGCATCGCATGTGCACTAAAATCGAGCTGCACAGTTGACACAGGATTTGCCACTTTGCCCAATCGAGGCAGTGTCGCATCGTCACTAAAGTTTATCATTTGCGTTTATTTTTAAGTCTTGCCAGTGTTCAAACCGCTCAGCACTCGCGCGCTCTCCAGACCGTGAGCGCGCGCACACACACACAGGCCATCTCACAAAAAGCTTGCGAGTACAAATTGCGCAGAAATGGTCAGATACACACAAATGTATGTACTAAATGACCGTCTTGACAAGTATGCACGTAAACCCCGTCGTGACTCGCGAGTGAACGTTTGTGCAGCTGTAACCGTATCCGTGTTCGCTCTTAAAGGGACAGATGTCGAATAAACTACTGCTGTCTCTGAGTTTCTCTGTCTTGTGGTGTTTGATGAACTTTTATGACACTCACTGCTCTTGAATGATTAACTTTTGCAACCTTAAGTGTATGGATTAATCTAATTTAATGTATTCAGGGAAGACTAATATTAATTTACATTTGATTTCTTATTAAATGTCTTTAGTATGTCTTACCTCAATACTAATGTTAGACCTACCTGAAAATGTGTTTTTAAAAACAAAAATGCACTGCATGATCAAATATTTAGGTGAGATAATTATATACATTTATTATATACATTTATTTGGGAAAGGTGGCCTACAGTAGCCTTAAGTTATCTCATTTTCTAAAATAAACACTTGGTGGTTCTTCAAGATCTTGACTCAGTTAATTTAGAGTTAGTTTAATTTCTACAAATGGTGCAAACTCTGCAAGATTATAGATAAAAGATTGCCATTCCCCTGCCATTCTGTGATCGGCAGTGATCGGCAATCGGCAGATCATGATCTTGGTGATCGGTAATCGGTGATCGGCCCCAAAAATGCTGATCGGAGCATCTCTAATTATAGGTTATAGATTTTGTATGCGTTCTGATCCCCAAAATTGTTTGCCAGTATCGCTAACGCAAGTCTTATGCGTGTGCTGTAGTGCTTAATTTTTATTTTAAATGCTCATTATATATGGCTCACGGTAATGGCTTACATTAACGACTAACAGTTGACTAGGAAAATCTTTAGTCAGGGCAGCCCTAGTTTTTACATGTATGCAAATTTCAGCATGTACTGTACATGCACAACCTGATTTGCACAACCTAGCATCACGGTGGTGACTTCAGCACAGACAAGTCCCAAAATATCAAGGAAACTCTACAGTAATTCGTATTTGACGTATCTAGAGCTACATTTTTCAGGGTCTCTTGTCTTTTCACAAGTTCTGCTGTAGGCCTTTTATAACCACAATAAAATCAGACTTATTGTTCTGTACACAATACCAACATCCTCCACAGAGAAGCCATGCTGGAACAGTGGGCAGAAATCTTCACACTTGTCCTATTATAAGGAAAACCCTAGTCTGCAGAACACTCGGTTTGCTGAAGACAGTGCTTGAGTCATGCAGGGCAGAACGCTGAGAGACTGCTAACAAGTGCCATTGAGCAGGCCAAGCTCAATAAGAGCGGGCCACCCAAACTCAACAGAAACCCAGCCAGGAGATGGAAAAACGAAAAATGACTGCAGGAAACATCAATACATGTTAGTACCAGAGCACTTGCTTCTCCACTCTTAACTTGTGTATCAATTTCATATTTATGCGCATAGCAGTGGCGGTCCACCACCTGTTCAAGAGCGTTTTCTCGCCAAGCCAGGTGGCTTGTGTTCATTAATGCATCCTTATCAGTCAACCTGTCCACAGAGGTTACAGCAGCACGCCGTCTTACATTCCAAAAGAGGAACAGTTGCTGGCCAAACATGCAAATTGGGCTCTGGGGTATTTTAAACACATTATACAAAACATTAACCACCAGAGATTTTACTTAAAGCATGCATAGAACATTCTTACTAGTGTCTCAAAGGAACAGTTCAAATAAATAAAATATTGTAATCATCATTTAAATCACCCTCATGTCGTTCCAAATCCTGACTTTGTTTCTTTTGTTGAACACAAAAAGAGAAGTTTGGCAGAATGTCCAGATGGGACAGATGCACAATTATTACTTAATTTAAGAGTCATTTGAGTCTGTTTGCGACACAAAACTTTTGTACCTAGTCTTAGGCCAAATCCCTATTTTCCCTCGTCTCAAGAAATATCTGCATATACATGAAACCACTGAAACCAACTCAAAGCGATGTAGTAAACATTAGGGCTGTCAACGAATATTCTAAATTCGAATATATATTTGAAAAGTTTTTAAAAAACGAATTTCGAAGGTGAAAATTAATATTCTAATAAAAAAAAAAAGTGGAAAAAAAACGCCCGCGGTAGTAGAGGCGTGGCTGTCTGCTTTGCTGCCTGGCTCCACAGCGCGCACCTCTGCTGACCGCGCGCGCTCCTCCCCAAACGGACGAGGTGTTTAGTTTATACTTGATGTGCTCGCCGTTGTGCTATTCTTTGAAACGTCAGAGGGCGACTCAGAGTAATTGTTCTATAAACCATCAGGAAAAAGCGTCGAGAAGAAGTGGGCTAATATACACAGGTGACGATATTTATTTTAGTACACTACAAAAGAATCATGTAAAACAGATCAAAATAAACCTTGATATTACTTGTGACATGAGAACAAAATGTATGTAGAAATGTAACGTTAACTTATACAACAAAATTGATGATCTCTTAAATATTTCCTAATTTCACTAAACACTTTCGTGAGTTTTCACTTAGTTTCGTGAACTTTTCTTTATTAAACGGGCTTGTTTATGCTTTTGTAGGCTCATTTTGTAAATACAAGCAACTCATTTGTATGTGCAAACTGGACCACACTTACTTTGCATCGCCCGCCACAAGCTCTTTGTCTGCAACACGACAAGAGGCCATAACGGAGAAATTAATTTTGTTCATTTGTAAGGACATGAGACCGATCAGTGTCGTGGATGGGGCAGGCTTCAGGGAGTTCTGTCAAGCAATGGAACCGAGGTACTGACTGAATAGATATTGCATGAATAAAGGATAAATGCACTGCTTCCACTGGTTTGATTATTTACCGTTTATCATGTCAAGGAAAAGTTCCATGTTTACCACAGCACAGCTCGCTCGAAGCGTTCACACCGACATAATGAGTTGTTCTGTGACGTGCCGTATGCGTGGCTTCAGATGAGTGCACACACACACGCACACACAAATCTCCTCTCAGCATGCCCGAGTTCTCTTTCGTGTCTTGCTCTTGAATGTTTAAATTGGCAAGGCTTAAATGGGTTTAGTTTAAACACATATAGCATCATGTGCTGTTCAGGTCTCACCTGCGCTCGCGTGCTATCAACACCCGGGTGATGACGACGTATATGACTGAGTGAGTCACATTAGAGCATACGGCACTCACATACAAGAGTGACTGTTTTGTCCATGCTTTTTGATCACCACTGTTGTTGTAATATATTGGGAAGCCAGAATGTGTATCCATCGACAAAAACATACATTAACCTAACTCTGTTTCTCCGTTTTACACGTTATTTTCAACAAACCATATTATAGATGCGTCATCAGATTTGAGATGAACCTGGTGCAAGTGTGTGCCGAACCGTATGGTTCGATTTTTTTACAGAGAACCGTTCCACCCCTAGTTGTGGGCAATATTAGCCTTTAGAGTGTACACAGATCCACACTGGAAATAGCAGACCATACGGCAGGGGTCTTCAACGTTTTTTCAGGGCAGGGACCCCTTAGGCGATAAGAGACATGGAGCAGGGACCCCCGATACAAAATGTGTCAAACAGATACATATTTAGCATTATTAATATAAACTACTTAGATTATGATTAAGAATAAGTTATATTATTTTAAAGCAGTAGATCAGAACTATGCACATTATTGTTGTTGCATGCATGACTATATATTATTTTTCATTGTTAAAATTGAGATTTATGCATCATAATAAAACAACATGCTGCAAGAATCATACATTTATTTTACTAATCAGATGGACAATTAAAGTTACCTGAACCTTAGCTACAAGTTTATTAAAAATGCACATTTTAATTTTACTGTCAGATGGACAATTCAATATTTACTTGAACTTTAGTTTAGTTATATATATATATATATATATATATATATATATATATATATATATATATATATAATTCTTTTTCTTTTTTCAAGCTAGTTATCATTGTCAATTGCAATCTCGAGAGTGAATCACGCATTTATATGTAGACGTCAGTAGGCCTGTCGCAATAATCAATATAATCGCACAATATATGTACATGACCTCAATAATTTTTTGTGATGCAATATATCGCCCATTATGTTTACATGATAATGAATGTCACCAACATTTCGCTCGATTGTGCGGTCATCTTGTATATTTTCCGTGACGGAGGAGAAAGTGGTTCTCGGGCAGTTCCTTCATACCCAGAGCGGTTATCGACAGGTGAAAAAAAGACGCCATTTGAGGCGTTAACGTGTTTTCCTGACAACTACTGACAGTTTGGAAGAATAAGCCCAAATTGACTCGACTTCAAAGCCGCAATCCCCTGTTCTAGTGCACATATAAATGTCAATGCAGAATGACGAGTGTTAAAGCCGTTTCACAAGGGAAAATGTTTATTTACTATTTATTCAATTTTTTTTATTTTATTTAGGATAATATATTTTTTACCCTTAATTTCCATGATCTAAAGAATTAAAAAGGTTGTAATTTGAAAGTGTGTAGGTCTACTTGCATTATTATGCTGTTATATTAGAATTATATATTCAGTGGCATAAAATAGTCTTAAAATGACAATAATATTGTTCATCGCAATTATTTCTGGGACAATATATCGCAAAACAAAAAGTAGTTATCGTGACAGCCCTAGACGTCACTTCCAAAACTTTTCAACTTTTCAACAGAATGTAAGACACAGACGGCCGCATGGACAATCATAACGGTGCGCGGTGCAGAGTAAAGTGAGCGTTTCAACTTTTCAATGAATTCCTGTGATAGTTTAATTTCCATATGCGATCTGAAAACGTGCCAGACTGGCACTCTGCTCAGCTCTTCATGATGAATGAGATCTGACTCCTGCTGCGTCTGTGCCGTGACTTTTGTTCGGCTCACTCACACTTTATTGAAAAGACACGTTCAGTTTTTAATTGTAGTGTTTATTCTCTAACTGAACGGGAGTTCAGTGGCCTCGTAGGGAGTGGCCTCGTAGGGCAGTGAAGCAAGTGCATTCTGGGAGTTGTTGTCTTTCATACACAAATACATTTTCTGTCTTTTCTCAGTCTAGAAGGCACCAAATTCAAAAATAATTTCATATTTCTACTGCATAAATGACCCAGTTTAAATAAAAAGCTTAATGCTAAATAACTGAAGTAATCAAAGTAAACAAAAATCTGCACAGTTAATTCTGCTCCCAAAGATTTATTAAAACATGCAACGTGTCAACCCAAAAGGGTCTTCGTTTAGTTTTTCCAGCTCGCAGGTCTACCGAGAGTTGCTAGACTACACTCGCGGCAAATTAGATTTGCTGCCGCTAGGGTGCGTCTAGATTTCTAGGCTATCGAAAGCTATCGAAACTCATCTCAGTTCGCAATCTCACGGCATTCCATCAAAATCATTAAAGTAGTCTGTCTACACTGAATAATGAATCTCTTACTTACGTCGTGTCTTTGCTAATGAGAGCGAGCAGAACTCAGCACTGAGGCGTTTTGAGCGGTGAGTGGATTCTAACTTAAACACCTCTAATAGAGTGCCGAAGTAATGACGTCACTTTGTAGGCCAAAACGCGGAAGTGAGTTAGCATTTTAGCCCTATGGGTTCCCTCGCCCTAAAGTCTATGGGTTTTTTGAATGGGTTTTTGCTAAATCGCCTGAAATAAGGTCTGTGGTTAACAAAGCCTCTATATATTTTCACGTTTTAATCTATGACATAAAACACACTAGTTATAACCTGCTTGTGATTTTTTAAGACTTTATTGTGTCTTAAAAACGATGGTTGCTAACAAGTTGCTAAAAGGGACTACATCCTTTGGCGGGGACTTTAGACGTCATCGTGACAAACAGGAAATCTCTCACTGCGTTTCAGCCTTATGAAGAACTTATGTGGCGTGAATAAATCGCGCTATTCGCGCAAAGTTGGATGCTTGAACATTTGGAGTTTTCTCTCTTCACATGTTTGTCTCGTTGAGAAATGGCTGACATGGGCTGTGTTTACACGTCTTTTTGTGTTAAAATCTACTGTTAATGTGTGACAAAACTTAGTTTTAAGACTTTTTCAGTCGATAATGTAGTTGTTTAAAGCTCAAATCTGTGGTTTATTTATAAGAAGAGTGCCTATTTAAACATTTTATCTGGTGTTATCGGAGTTGTGAGCTCCAGTGAGTCAGCGGCGGTCAGCGCTTGTTTAGCCGGCGAGAGTTGACTTTCCTCGGCTAGTCCTTCTGCCGTCTGCCGCTGGCTATGATGTCTCTGTGGCGTCTCCAGCTATAATTAGTCTTGTGGAGATTTAACGGCCCATATTTGCTCTCATGGATCTATAATTTGTTCCCTGGCAAATCGTTTAGGCTGAGTGCAAAGATAAGTTTCATTACTTGTTTATTTTTAGGCTATAACTGTACGTTACCGTTGTAAGTTAGCCGACTAGCACTGACTTTGAATGTTTGACTGAATTGTTTGCTTTATTTCATGTGTAGCTTATTATACGTTTTGTATTATTGATCATACATAAACTTGCATTAACAAAAAGAGACTGGGTTGTGTTTCATGTCATTTAATGTTATCACAGTGATAATCATATTGTCTGAAAAAACATTAACAAAAGATAAATCTCAGAGAGGCACGCATAAACAAAATTAGTTTCTAACATTTTTGGAAAAAACGAATGGGCAATATTTCTCATGAAAAAGTGGATAAGTGTTCTTCATACACAGCGCAGATCATAATGAGCGAGCATGCTTTTAAATAAAGTTTGAGGAAGCTTGATGATGACGTTAAACCGCGACCATGGTGTGCTGTAGTCCGTTTATAGCCTACCGTTAGCATTTTATATCTGACGGCTTTATTTGGGCTTCAAAATGTATACATTTTGGATTAACTTGTAAAGATTATCTTGGTAGACAAAACGTGTAAGGGTCATTACTCTTTGTTGAACACAGATCTTATTTTTTGCGATTTTCCAAAAGTCTATGGGGAAAATGAATGGCTTTTTGATCGAGGGAACCCATGCGCCGTTAACTTCCGGGTTGGCCTACAAAGTGACGTCATTACTTCGGCACTCTATTGGCCATTGCGTTCAAGAAATCAATAAGCATGTCTATGATTGGCTGCATTTCTCAGCACTACCAAATACGCTGTACACTGAACAGCTCACGTTCTCCAGAGTGCAAACTCAACGCAATGTTTGCCAAATCAGTTCCGCCAATAATATTGTACTATAAAGGCCTGTATATACCGGGACGAATATTGTGCGCTTATCGCCAGCGTTTTTCGTGACGTTTTTCGGTGCGTCTTGAGTGTTCGCACCCAAGCAATTTTCACTGGCGATGCGCCGAGTGACCGTGCAAATTCAGTAGCATGATGCGCTCCCGGTACACAAGGTGGTGCTACGGCACTTTACGCTTCTGACACTCGCTTGTCACACAGAAGAAGAAGAGAGACAGTATTTATGTGCTTGCCAAAACCATTCACACACTTGTTGCTAACTGGCAAGCAGCATTAGCAGCTCGTCTTCTTCTTTGTCTACTTACTACTACTTCTTCGTCGTATCAATGTGTGCTCGGCAAGAGCGTTTTGTGCTTGAGCGCCACCAAGTCGTGTTTTAATGTCACTTCAGCAGCTCCAGGCACGTGAACAAAAGCGCCGATCTCATTGGTCGGCCAGTTTTTAAGGCGCCGCATCAAAGTAAAAAAACAAACCCGAGGCGTTTTTTTTTTTAAATGACGCTTTTACGCCTGGCGTTTTGCATGTCGGTGTGCACACTCACACTGGTGCCCTTTGTTTAGTCACAAGGCGTTAAACTTCGGTGATAAATGCGCACGAAAATCGTCCCAGTGTGAACAGGCCTTTACAGTATCAACGGAGGGTGCTCTGCTTTCTTTTCAGGGTGCTTATATTTGAATTTGCAATGTTTTTTCCCCATGTTATAATTTTTTTATCTCAAAATTATTTGTGCTCAAACATTAATCGACGACCCCCCGTTGAAGACCCGTGCCATACGGGGACTTTAGACATGCTCTTTTCAACATACTACGCTTTGGGACACACTTATTCTAATCTCACATACTATTTAGGATGGATAGTATGGCCATTGGGACGCAGGGATTGACATTTCTACAATGGAAGAGTGTGAAGGTGCGTCGTCTATGGATTCAAGCAGTTCAGAATCAGTTCCTTCTTTTGGAAGACAATCGCTCCAAACTTTGCAGACTTTTTACATTCACAAACAGCGATATTACACACTACATGAAAGGTAATATATCCGTATAAGCGTCACAGAGGCACTTTGCATTTTAACTTTTACTCAAGCACTTGATTGGATTGCCTTGTCCACCACGGAGTACTTTTATGGTATATTTTGTGTCTTTTTGACATGACCAAAACAGGATATGGTGCTTTCTAGAGTTTGACAGCCATTGGTCACGGTCTACTTTAATCGAAAATACCATTCTGCTGAACTTTTCTTTTCATGTTCCACTTTAAAAAGAAAGTCATAAGGCTTTTGGAACAGAATGATGAGTAAATCAACTAGTCCTTTGACATATTCTTTGGATTCTGGGTAAAACATAAGGTCTCAGGATGTCATCTCTGATTAAATCCAGACAGTGAAAGATCAACATTTCCACATGCCGGCTAGAAACAGCAGCGCGACCTGCCCTGGCCCTGGAGGAGACGATCAACTTCACGACACTCCTTACATGCTTCACATGCCTCTCTCTCCCGCACACACACACACACACACACACAGAGAACATGAGAAAGTGGGGCAGTGGCTGTCCTGGTTACAAAGACCCACTCCCACCATCTGCTTCTGCATCACCGCAGCGACACAGTCATTCACAGGAAGTGCCTTCATCCTGCGCTCAGGCATGATGTAGAGGAAGAACAGACAGGGTGGAAAAAAAGCCACATGGTAGCCTGCAGGCCGTACTGTCAAGCCGGGACTTGAACACTAGAGCTAGTGATTGGTTTCCCATCTGAGTCATCATCTTCTGTGGTCGCTGCTGTAGTATCGGTGCGACTCGAAGCGTGCTCGGTCATGTGGAGGAAAGGGTTGCCATTTTACATCAAACCTGACGGGCGGCTTTTCCATCAAATGCGGCGCTACCTGTCGAGCAACTTTTTCTTAAGGAATTGCAATGCAATTAAGCCTTGATAAACATCTCGATGGTGCCGTTTGGCACATGAGACCTCACCTGTGGCTCGATCTGAGACACTTCTAACAGATGTTTTGTATCTCGAGAGAAATATTGGTTAGAAAGACAGAGGTTAAACACGACGCTGTTTGCAAACATCGGACGCTAATGATTACAGAGAATGTCACTTTTTGTAAATGTTCCTTACAGGCCGTACATCAAGAGAGCACTGAACTCTTTTGACAGGAGGAGGATCATTAAGCGCTGTTGAACACTTCATAATGATAAATGCTCAAACAAATCATTTGCCAGATCATAAATTCTTCTCTTTTTGATTCCATTTTTCATACATGTTTACTTTAATTTACATTCTTAAAAAGGCAAATTCTTTCCAATAAATAATGAATATAATTTGTGTGTTTAATTTAATAATCGAATTAATTACTACAAAAGTATGTATTATATACACTAATAAATATTTAAAGCAATTATATACAAATGTTTTTATTATATGAATGCAATAAAAAAAAACTAGTAAAAAAATTATATTAATTAAAATATTAAATAAAAATATTACAATAATTTGCCAGATCATAAATACATAAACCCTTCCTTCTGTTTATGTATACTTTCATTTTTAAAAAGGCAAATAAAAAAGGAATATAATTTAAGAGTTTAATAAAAAGTTTAATACAATAATTGGATTGAATAGTATGAACAAAATAAAATAAATTAAAATATATTATGCATACTAATAAATATTTAAAGCAATTATATACATAAATATTTTATTATATGAATGCAATAAAAATAAAATAAACTGTTAAAAGAAATTGTAATAATTGTGCCAGATCATAAATCCTTCTTTATAATTTCACTCTCATGTTTGTTTATTTCTACTTTTAAAATTTTTAAAAAGGCAAATTATTTCAAATAATGATTATAATTAGTTTAATAAAATAATTTGATTAAATACAACAAAATAAAATAAATTAAAATGCATTATGTATTATATATTCTAATACATATTTAAAGCAATTATATACATGTCAATATTTTTAATATATGAATACAATAAAATAAATTATATAAATTTTGCCACAAAAATACATAAATCATTCTCTTTTTAATTTCATTTTTTATACATGTTTTTTAAAGAAGGCAAATTCTTTCAAATAAATAATTAATTTAGTTATAGTTAAAAAATAGAGATAAAATAAATTTAATTAAAATATATATCATGTACTATATACACTCTAAAAAAAAAAGGTTCTATATGGCACCAAAAATGGTTCTTCGTCGTAATCATAGGGGAACCACTTTTGGTGCTATATAGCACCATATCTTAACATGATCTGTATATGGTAGCGGTGCTATATAGCACCATAGTCAAAGAACCGGAGAAGAACCGCTGAAGAATCTCTGAAGCACCAAAATTGGTGCTATATAGCACTAAAAAAGGTTCCCCTATGATTACGAGCCAAGAACCATTTTTGGTGCCATATAGAACCTTTTTTTTTTTTTAGAGTGATAAATATTTAAAGCAATTATATAAATATGTTTATTATATGAATACGAAAAATAAATAAATTAAATTTTAAAAAAGAAGGATTTGTGCATTTATGATTTATTTATTAATTATTTATGACTTTTACCTGTTTATTTTCCATGTGTTCATTTTTTACATATTTCAAAAAGGCTTTTGAAATATATATATATATATATATATATATATTTTTTTTTATTATTTCGTAGTTTAATAAAGTAAATAATTATTCTAATAGTAAGAACAAAAAAATAAAAACATTATGCATACTAATACATATTTTAAGCAATTATATACATAATTATTTTGTAATATTTTTATTATATGAATGCAATTATATGAATAATGTTAAATTATAAAGTATGTTATCTGTAAAATCAGATGTATGTCTTAAATTCGAATAAGCTATATGATGTTAAAGTTCCACTGAAAAGGGGGATCACTTTGAGGAAGCAGATTTGATGAGATAAGAGAAACAATGATCTATAAAAGCATGACTGAAGCTCGACTCTCGTGTTCCCATTTGACACATTAAATCAATTCTCACATCAAGTTTAAGAAAACAATCCGTTGAACTTGTTTCACATCTAATCGAAGTCTATCGTCAAGACAGTCCGAAATGTGTCTTTCTAAACACAAGACAAATCTCACATCCTCCTTTTGAAGTTTGAGACAATTCTGATATGAGTAAACTTCATGTGTCGATAGTTGAACAGTATCTAGACACACCCTCAGTGTAAACGACACAAATCCCGTACACGATTACAAATCTCATCAACAAAACACTTAAATAGGATCAAGCTTTTTGAAGTCTCGCCCTTTACGTGTTCTGCCACAAACGGTTCGTCCCTGCTTTTCCATTTTACAACCATATTTCCTGTCGGATCCCCACAGCAGTGTTGGAGGAGCTCCGCGGGTAACAGAGAAACACGCGCGCGCTTACCTGGACATAATTGTTCTCACAGTAGTCCGCGACCCTCGTGAGGTTCTGATAACTCTCTATGAGAGCTCGTTTACCGGCTGGAATTTCTTCCTCTAGTAACATCTGCAGCTCTGCCATCTTACATGTCTCCGCAGAGCTTCCTACTCCTCGTCTTTGGGATTTGATTGAGAGCTCAAGCTCAGCCCTAGCGATGTCGGAGTCGTTCTTTTGTGTCGAATCTTTCCAATGAATCAGTTCGCAAAACAGGACTGAACGATTCGTATGCTGGAATCAGAAACTCGAATCGACGACTCACTGAATCATTGAACCGAGACTCGTAATGAGCTTTGGAGTGAACCGAGTAGCAAGCGCAGATATTACAAAACACATTGGAAATAATGTTGACGACTTGATTAGATTTATCATCACGCATGCGAAAATGAGTTTGTTATAACCTGCAAAAATATGAGATGTCAATTAATAGGAGTAGTTTAGTTATATATTAGCCTATATTTTGCTTCATATGAGAGTCGAAGCAAAATGGGATCAATTAAATTACAATATACAATAATACAACACGTATAACTTTATAGAGAGAAAAAAACAATGAACAGAAACGTGCCTACATATTTAAAAATGGATATCAGGGACACGTGGTGACGTAACTACGCAAAAGAATCAGTTACTTTTTTTGTTTTAAACGGTTCTTTGCAAAGATCTGTTCAAAAGAACCGATTCTATGAAATTATTCTGATTCCCCATGGCCTCGCCTTCGTCACAACGTCACCCATCAACACAGCTGATACGTTGTTGGTAAGCGAATGGAACGTTGGGACTTGTAGTTTTACAGTTCGTTTAGTAACGGTGGACGGAAAGCGTTGGTGTGTTTCATCAAGTGCTACAGTGTTACCTTTGCGACTTTTGCGCATAGAATTATTAAACGCATTTGTTTCATTAGAAATATGCGTCAAATATTGCTAGGCAGTTTCAAAGTTCGTAGTCAGGTACGGTTTTTATGTCATAAACTCCCTTGGGTAAGCTTACATCGGTGAACTATATTACCCAGAATGCTACGCGTGCAGGTCAAGAATTATGGCATTTGTAGGATTTAAATACCGGTGTTGCAATACACTCGGCAAGTGTCGTTCTCCAAAGAAACTACAATTCCCATTAAACACACGAGGAAGGCTTTCGTATGTTGGCTGTCAGGTACGTATTCGTGAGGTCGTAGTCTCTCCAGCACAGCAGGTAGAGCAGCAAATGGTAAAGTATCAAATGCTAATGCTTTTAACGTCGTTTCGATCGTTTCTAATGCAAGTCGATGTAGAAATATCACCTTATATAGTATTCGGTGCACTTTCAGTCATGTCTTGGTTGTCCTTCAGGATTTGTCGAGACATAGTGGGTTGCTTTGTTGACTTCTTTTGGAATAACAAATAGTCTTATGAACTTCATCTTAGATTAACTGTGACAAATGCAAGGATTATGCATTTCATAAATCGATTAATATGCAATGTAATTGTGCTGGTAGGTTTGATTCAGATCTGGCTGTAGCGGTTAGATTGTCATGATGGAGGGTGACAACAAACCAGTCTACGAGCAGAGGTTCAATGCTGCTGTCAAAGTGATCCAAAGTTTACCTTCAAACGGTGAGTAGATAGGTCACAGTCATAGACCGTGTATTGCGTGTTATTGCAGCTCTCGACCCCTCACCTACTTTCATTTGATCGCCGCAGTTTCTTAATCAAATTACAAATTATCACGGGCTTCCATGGTCAACGCGATTAGCCTACATTCAGCTGGTTTAGGTGCTGAAATAGCTCGTGTGCCACTGGCCCTGCTCAGAATGTGTGGTGATTGGTGGAGGAGTATCATGTGATTTATTACCATATGACAACATGCTAAAGACATGCTATGGAATTTATATAGAGCAGGGGTCTCAATTGGGGGCCGCTGGAGGTAGACTCTGGGTCAGGCTGGGCCGCATCAAGTATTCCACATAAAAAGTAGCACAACTGATCCAATCTTCTCAGTCTTTATTATTAACAGTTCTTCAACATGAATGTTTCTTCTGAACATGAACTGTTCCTCTGAATTTGAACTAAATATAGCCTATAGAAATTAAATCATGTAATATGAAATAATGAATGATTTTAATGTTATTTTAAATAATAGACTAATTCACAGCAAGGCCGTAACCAGGTCAAACAGAACAGTGAGCGAAATTCTAGGTGTAATTCTAGTTGGGAAATAATCTTTTTGGGACTATTTGTAAACAATATTCGGATTAATTTGCGTCAAATATATTATTTGTCCCGATATTCTTCGCATGAGTGAGTGAATAAATACATAGATCCATAATGAACTCTTGAGTTCTCTAGCGGTCTGGTGGTAGAATTTTTGTCAACCGTGTCAAAGGTTCCGGGTTCCAATCCGCTCTTGTGTAGTTTTTCTTCATTAAAATCAAAGATGTTCATCAATGACTGTATATTAATACCATGGACACGTTTGCATTTTGTTTTGTGATTTCACCGGAAAGAATAGAGTCTCTCTCAGCAACGGCATTAAGCGATAGATTGACGCGCTCGTCTGTGTGTGAAGACTGTGCAGTGTCACAAGCCAAAAGAGAACGTTAACCCCGCCTACTTTGATTTGATTGGCCATCTCAATCATTTTGACATTGACGAGCGCTGCTAGACCACATTCGTTTCAACTGTCTGATCAGCTTCGTTCGTCTGTTCCTGTCAATCACGAGGTGTCCACCAATTATACTGCACGAGGGAGGGGCGAGCCAACTCTCTCTCTCTCTCACACACACACACACACACACACACACACACACACACAAAGGTGGCAGCAAGCGCTGCACACGCAACGATTCAGCAAAAAGGTGATTTTCAGAGCAACGTGCGGGCCGCATTAACACTAAACTTTGATGTCAAGAAGAGGGCCACAAAATATCCTCCGCAAGTGGCCCGCGGGCCGCGAGTTTGAGACCCCTGATATAGAGGGATAGTTCACCCAAAAATGAGTCTTAATTACTCCAAACCAATCTGCTGTTTTTAAAATGTATTTAATTTGTGGAACACAAGATAAGAATTTTTGAAGAATCAATTATGCCTTCTTTAAAACACGAGGATGCATAAATGATGGCAATTTTTCTTTTTATGTGAATTCACTTTGAAATGAAAATTACCCCATGATTTACTCACCCTCAAGCCATCCAGGTGTACATGACTTTCATCTTTCTGATGAACACATTTGGATTTATATTAAAGAATTAGTTCACCCCAAAATGAAAATTTCCTGACGATTTACTCACCCCCATCTCATCCAAGATGTTCATGTCTTTCTTTCTTCAGTCGAAAAGAAATTAAGTATTTTGAAGAAAACGTTCCAGGGTTTTTCATCATATAATTCTTTTCAGTTGCAACCAAAATGCTAAAGGTCCAAATCAATGCAGTTTCAAAGCGCTTCGATGGGCTCCAGAGGCTCTGCATGATCCCAGATGAGGAATAGGGTCTTATCTAGCGAAACGATCGGTCATTTTCCCCCCAAAATCATGACACATTAAGAAATGTTGTTTAAGAAATGAAAAGCTACACACTCCATCACTTAGGGTTAGAAGAACTTGTGGCAAACATATACATGTAAAAAAAAAAATTTTTTTTTCTCCTGACAAAGATCTAATATTGCAGTATTTTTTTTTCCAATCAGGTTCATTTCAGCCTTCCAATGATATGATGCTGAAATTTTATAGCTACTACAAGCAAGCAACACAAGGCCCCTGCAATATCCCCCGTCCAGGATTCTGGGACCCCGTTGGCAAAGCCAAATGGTATTGAACCTGCTGAATGTCCATATTTGTAAATTTATGAAGACATGTTTAGTTATAAATGTTATACACTCTTAAAGAGGCCATATTTTGACCTATTACAAAGTCTTGATTTTAAAAAAGACTACTTTTCCCCCACATATTTTACATAATTGCTGTACCTCTCTTCCCAGTCTGTCATTAATGCTCTAGGCTGCGTTTTACACTGTAAAATGAGGAACATTGTGACGTGTTCGTTTCTGGAAGAAAACTAAAAGGAACACTCCACTTTTTTAAAAAATAGGCTCATTTTCCAACTCCCCTGGAGTTAAACAGTTGAGTGTTACCGTTTTCGAATCCATTCAGCCAATTTCCGGGTCTGGCGGTAGCAGTTTTAGCATAGCTTAGCATACATCATTGAATCTGATTAGACCGTTAGCATCTCGGTCAAAAAATTACCAAAGAGTTTCAATAATCAAGGAACTTTGCAGCCGGTGCAATGATATTACACAGTGCCTGAAAATAGTCCCCAGCACGCTGCCTGTCACGTTGGTTATGTTGACGAAAGTTAGCCTATTTTCTGGTGCTGTGTAATATCAATGCGCCCCTGCACTCATGGTATGGCAGCAAAGTTCCTTGATTATTACCCAGAAATGAGAGTATAGTTCCTAGCCATATCGGCCTAGAAAATCGCAACTTTTCATTTTCCGTTGGTCTTAGTACACGATGTAACTACTGAAGAGTCTGAAGTTTTAAATATGAAAAATATCTAAACTCTTTGGTCATTTTTTGAGCGAGATGCTAACGGTCTAATCAGATTCAATGATCTATGCTAAGCTATGCTAAAAGTGTTACCGCCAGACCCAGAGATCGGCTGAATGGATGCGAAAACGGTAAAACTCAACTGTTTAACTGTAGGGGAGTTGGAAAATGCCTATTTTTTTAAAAAAAGTGGAGTGTTCCTTTAAGACTACAATCGAGGCGTTTCAGGGAGTTCAGAAACAGTGACACTGATATAGAGAATAACTCCTTTTTGAAGGACTTTGTGTTTTGTAACTATGCAGACATTTTTTCATGCTCAAACAGCAACATTACACACTAAAGAACATAAAGCATGATAGGTCCTCTTGAAAATAGTTTCACTTATACCAATTTAAGAGTTTTTGACTTTCTAAAGTGTGTAAACAGTGTGACCCCTTTCAAAACATTGCTCTGTTTGTGCCCCCCTTCACGTTAGTTCATGGCTCAACCAATGGTGTGAGTTTGAGCACAGGGGAGTGTTTGGGAAATCAGTCAAATCTGTCAATATTTTTGCTGTTCCACTTGGTGCTACTATTGATGCTAAAATAACAAACTTCACCTTTAACCTCTTAACTGTCACCGTCCTACTGGTGGGACATTATATATTTAAAATAATAATAATGTCTTAGTCTAAACCTAAAGTAATGCTGACAAACTATGTATCATTTGAAAGTTTACAAACTTTAGTTTGTGTCCGATTTTCAATACAAATCACAGAGGAACAGTAATTTATTAATTTGCAACAAAAATATTTAACATAGGTGTGCTAACTTAAACTTCTAAGGTTTTTTTATTTGATTTCACATTCATATTTTTTCACCTCTACAATAATCTGCCAAGTGTCTTCTTTAAAAAGAGACCAAACTCATGATCTAGACCAGTGTCAATGGCCTACTGAAAGTGAACTGTTGGTCTGTTGAAAGTTCAGTGAGATAACAGATCAGTATCAGTATGTAACATCTGATTCCTGTGATTAGTAACTTTTTGAAATACCACACTGAAAGTTCCTCATTTGCACTTCTGTAAAACTTATTTTAAAATCTTTATCGTAAGTCTAATGTAACCGATAGAGTGTCAGATGGTTCATTGAGTAATTCAGTTTTTCCCACACATACTCTTTTATTATGTTTCATGCTGTTTTTCTTCCTCCATCTTTTATACACTCGTCCTGCTAGAGATACGGTTGTGTGACAGATGACAACATCAGTGTTGGCATGGAGCTTATCAGTGCAAAGTTGTCACTGACCCTTCCTGGTGTTTCTGTTTAGGGATGCGTGGAATTCTCTTGGAGAAATGCCAAAAGAGGAGGCGATGGCGGCCTATGTGGATGACTTGAAACTGGTATTATGTTTTGGATTCTTTAGCAGTGTTAAGAATGTAGTGTGTAACTGTTTGTGTTCCAGCTTTGTTGTAACTTGGTTTTATATTTGCTGAACAGATTCTGGAAAGTATGCCTGTAACAAATGAGGTAGAGGAGCTTCTGCAGATCATTGGACCGTTCTATGAGCTCGTTGATGAAAAGAGGAAGATAATGCAAGTGTCAGATTTGAGCTCAGGTAAACTGATCCACAGTGTCCTCTCGGTTGAATCTCACAAAAATTGTATTTTGGTCAAAAATCATCAACAAAAAAAAAAACTATCTTTCTCATTTCTGAAACTATTTATCTTCTCAAACTAGATTCCTTCTCATTTCTGTTATAAATGTTTTTTTTTTAATTGGTAAGAACAATAATAATAATAATAATTTTATTGTGTAAATGATTGGTTCATCCCACAGATATGGCGCGCAAAATGTATTTATCAAACAAACACAATGATTCATCTCTCATCCACCCTCAAATAATTGGAATGTTATTTTTATATTACTTGGCCCGCCCGATCGGTGGATATAACCACACACACACACACACAAGCCAAGTACGTTGCAGACTGCATGATCAAAACTTCCGCGATTGTATTTTTCCTTCAAATATCAAGTAAAGATAGTGAACAACGCACATCAAGAAAGGAATGTTATTTCACTATTTAAGATAACTTACCAGCGGGGTAAGTTATGTTCAGTTAGACACGTACACATCAATAGATATCAAACGATCTGTAACAATGCAATACTATCACATATAAAAAAAACATTTTTAATCACATTAGTGTGTTGCTTCATTCATTCATGTAATCTCATCCTGCCTGCAAATCCAGTCTCTTGTTTACAAATGAATCCGCGGTGAAATGAAGGAACAAACATGTAATGTCTTCCCCACGTGATCTGGAACTTCATTAAAAATAAAGTTCAACCACATATTCCCAATATTAGAATCCAAAGGAAGCTTATGCAGCGACTGTGTTCTTCCACAACCAGGCACAGCGCAATATCTTGCTATCTTCAGCATGTTTATTGCTCAGTAGCGCGATCAGTTTAGCTCCACGAGTCGGTGGACGGGGCTACAGAATCAGGCGTACTGTTGAGGCGGCGTTTCACCACGCAATGACGTCAAGGGTTGGCAGATTCTGAGATCGAGCGTTTGCTGGGCCTGGTGTCAATAAAAGCTTTTTTTTTTACTAACAAGGAAGTTTTCAGCTCCGAAACTTACAGGATATTCTTATATCACGATGAACTTTTATATAGCAAAGGCTGAATGAAAAGTAGATTTCTCAATTCATGACCCCTTTAAAAAAAACATGGTGTCAATTCCAAACATTTTCAACATTTAATTTGTTGGGTTATTTAAATGAGACTTTTAAAGGAAAATATGCCCAACTGTCATGTAAATAATGTTATAATGCCCGAAAATATAGTTCTAATTTAGACTTAATATCCTTAATGTAAAATATACTTTTTATAGAAAGCATTCAATTAGCCTAATAAGGCCTAATATAATCAATTAACCCAATGAGGCAATCAGGTCTACAAGATTGGAGAACCAACGTAATGAGCAAAGAAACAAGTATTCAAAAAAAAAAAAAACCTCTCCTTCAACGTAGGCTACCTGGAAGCGCTTCATTATCCAGGTAGCCTACGTTGAAGGAGAGTTTTTTTTTTTTTTTTTTTTTTGGTTCTCCAATCTTGTAGACCTGATTGCCACATTGGGTTAATTGATTATATTAGGCTAATTGAAAGCTTTCTGACTATGGGTGGGGTTAGGGTTAGGGTTAGGGTTAGGGAGTCTAATTGACAGGGTGTCTGCAGACACTTCAGAGATGCGTTGGTCATGTCTGGGTGCAGGTCCACCATCTGATCTGGATACGGCCCGGATCCGGCTGACTGCAGTAAACCTCGGGATAAACAGAGAGACTACGTTAGCATAGATGCCATTCTTTTTATGATGTAACGAGTACAGCAGGTGTTACGGGAAGTGTTCCCGGTTCCGGCTGACATAGTTAATGCAGCCTAACAATCATTTTAATTGATTTGAATATTATAAATTAAAAATGTTTTATGTGTATGCCATAAAACATAAAAGTAAAAGTAACAAATCCTTCCCTCTCGGAATGCGTGGAATGCTTCAGTACGCATAGAAAAACCTAAAAATGCTCAATTCAAACTAAAAATGCTAAAACGTTACAAAAGAAATATTTTATAATGTCTCCATGTGCATCTGAATGCATACTGAAGAGAAATTACTTTAGGACCTAGCGGAACAGCTTATTTGCTCTATATAGAGCAAGGCCATCATCAAAAAATATCATGTTTTATTATCTTTTTTCCACAAGAGGACAAAGACACCCAATGTAATATATTTTGAGCTGAATTAAAAGTTATGCATGAAATTGTGAGTTATTTTGAATTGAAGTTGAAAGAATGTGCCTATACTATTTATTTATTGATAAAATCTAGTAATTTAAAAGTAAATAAAATAGAAAAAATATTATAAATAAAATAAAATAAGCTTTCTGACCAAAATTAAGTATAATTTTAGGGCTTCGGGTCATTTTTGACACTTGAGGGAAGGATTTATTACAGTTTTCAACATTGCTACTAATAAGAAATATTTCTAGAGCAGCAAATCATCATATCAGAATGATTTCTGAAAGATCATGTGACACTGAAGACTGGAGGAATGATGCTGAAAATTCAGCTTTGCATCACAAGAATAAATTTAGAAAACAGT
Organism: Romanogobio albipinnatus; assembly: GCA_023566225.1. NCBI lineage: Eukaryota > Metazoa > Chordata > Actinopteri > Cypriniformes > Gobionidae > Romanogobio > Romanogobio albipinnatus. Next base: position 9,570,009 of record CM042260.1, on the reverse strand, counting down.
TATTTTAAATTGTAATAATATTTCAAATGTTACTATTTTTACTGTATTTTGAACAAATAATTGAATCTTGCTGAGCATATTAGACTTCCTTCAAAAAATCCACCCAAAACATACGAACGGTAGTATTTATGTAAAAAATTTTTTTATATTTAATTAACTAATTACTGCTTTGTTTCATGCTCAGCCCGCTTGGAAAGATTTGCTAGGAAACTTGAAGGCAAGTGAATATCAGTGTGTTCTCCCAGTGGCCCGTGCTCTTAGTTAATAGTGCCATAGTCCAGGTGTTTCCTTTGAAGTTGTTCACTCACTGCTATTATTAGTGTAGATTGCTGGCTTCTGTACAGGGTTGTAGTGTTACTAGTGCAGCTTTACTTTCTGTGAAACAGCCCTGATAGAACAGACCTTTTTGTAAGTGTTTCAGAACATATCCTCAAAGCATCATCTTGCATATGTATTGTTGTTTTCGCCAGGCTTTGGGAGCCTGCTAACATCACCACCCAAAAGTGTCACAAAAAGCATCATTAGGACGATGGAGATGAACGGAAGCCTGGACAGTTATTCTGTCAGAACAGCAGAAATGCCAAAGACTAAATTATTAGAGCTGGAAGACAGAGATGATGATAATGAGGTGGAAGAAGAGGAGAAGGATGAAGAAGAGGAGGTTAAAGAGGTGAAAAAAGGTAAACATCATTATTACTACTGTTCCTACTTAAAGGAACACGGCACTATTTTTGAAATAGTTACATTTTCCTACTCCCCTAGAGTTAAACAGTTGAGTTTTACCGTTTTCGAATCCATTCAGCCGATCTCCGGGTCTGGTGGTAGCACTTTTAGCATAGCTTAGCATAGATCATTGAATCTGATTAGACCGTTAGCATCTCGCTCAAATGACCAAAGAGTTTCAATATTTTTCCTATTTAAAACAAGGAACTCTGCTGCCATACCATGGGTGCAGCAGGCGCAATGATATTACGCAGCACCTGAAAATAGGCTAACTTCCGTCAACATAACCAATGTGGCAACCTGCTTGCACAGGGAGTGTGCTGAGGACTATTTTCAAGCGCTGCGTAATATCATTGCGCCGCTGCACCCATGGTACGGCAGCAAAGATTGGAAGTTCCTTTAAACCAGATGCTAAATTGTAGCCTGGTCTTACCAGACTCTCGTACATTTCATTTGTACATAGAGTCTGGCCACTCTCCATTGACAAGCATTTACTTCCTTGAAGGCGGGTACTCTGTTGAAGTTTAAAACTATTGGATCTGCCAAGAGTCACTCTGGATCTGCCTAACCAATCGCTAATGTTTGGTCGTGACGTATGTCATGCGCTGTTCGCCTTTGATTCTCTCACATTAACTATGCAGTCACACCACCTCAGTGTCAGTGATAAAACCTTGTGCATTCGGATTGTTATTTATTCACGGTGGAGAGGAGAGTTTTGTGATCGGAACGCGCTGCTCTCGTGGTGCATATCTCGTGCAATCATAACATTAATGTATATGCTGTAAATAAAATGTCATATGCTTGGTATGATAAGAATAAATGCTGCCATAAATAACAGCCCAATTCAAATGTTTACGTGCTTTTCTTCTTTTATTTTTTGAGCGGTGATGAAATATTTTGCTCTTGTTAACACTTGGCAGCATTTAAAGAAATACAAGTCTAGAAATGCATCCAAATTATAGCGTACGCAAACGCACGGTGCTCTGCAGGGGTCTAAAAAGGATATAAACAGTGAATTTTTGAAGTGATATATTCTTGAAAACTCAGAGATGTGGATTCGGAGAGCAATTACATTACCACACGACCTGTTTGTCAAAAGCAGTAGGTAATTCAGCCTGGGTTTTTTCGCGGGTGGTGGGAGACGGACGGCTTCAGCCAACTCCTTCACCACTAACGGAGCGAGCTGAAAAATACTTTTCCCGGACCACAACATCATGGCCACCAACAAAACTCAGCAGTGATTGTTCTTGCTCCGTGTAATGGAGTTCGTTTGTTCAGGTAAGAAGGAGGCGGGAACCGGCGAACGGTTAACAACTTTTAATCAAATAATAAACACAAAATGAAAGTAAAACGGGCGACTCACGGACGACTGCCGCTCACATACATAACAAAACACAACTTAAAATCCAGGCCTGGTCCTCTCTCGTCCTTCACCGGTGTCGCTCGTCCTTATATTCCTCCGTGCTCCCTCATGAGAGGACTCGAGACCGGTGTGTCTCATTCTCAATCACGCACATCGATCTCGCTCGCTCGTCCACCTCGCCACACTCCGGCTTTAACTTCTGGACATTCGTCAGCGGTGCCAGTGCCACACACTCGCATCTTTCACCGCCACCATTACCAAACTATAACTCAAACTAGCGCACGACATCAACTTCATCGCTCTCAGCCACTCCCTCTGTTCGCTGATTGGACCGGTAAAAAATTGTTCGGAGAACCTAAGCATATACAGCAGTACCAGATGTAGTACTGAAGGAAAATGAAAATTGAGCGGAAGTACGTAGGAGGGCGGAGCCAGGCTAGCTAATTTGCACCGCTCTTGGTAGATTGCATTGCTCATTATGGAAATGATCCAGCTGCGTCTGTGTTCTTTAATTTGCGTAGTAGATCACGCGCAGAACTTTCCTCTCACGTCGGCACTTTTATTGATTGCACTCTCATGCTAATAAAACCGATTTAGTAAATCTGGCCCATAGCGACTATTTCTAGATACTATTTTGTTGTGGGTCAGTACATGACTACTTAGTGATGCCCTAAAACTACCTAGCAGTTCCTTCGCAACCATATAGCATTGTGAGCAGTTTTGCGTTGGTAAGCAACTCAAAATTTCTTCGTAATACATGCAATAATAATACATTTGCTTTGTCAACAACTTTATTGTTTTTAGCCTCACAACCGAAGAAAAGGGCTTCTGCAGGGAGACTTAAAGGACCGGTATCCAACGGCAATATCAGTCAACATAAAGTCCTTACCAATGGAACACATGGGTCTATGTCTGATCTGAACAGGCAAGAGTCGGAAGAAGACCCTGAAAGCATTAACCATGACGGAGACATCATAGAGCTCAACAGACACCTCAAAGGTGAGGAAAAGGACTTTAACGGTAATCATTTACACCAACATAACTAAGACTTGATACGTAATCTTGAACACACTATCAGTAGTTATCTGAACTTAAATTCTTAAAGACTCAATGTCTTGCATATGAAACAGAAGATGTGTCCAGTTCTCACCATGTGGCCAGTGATTCGGACAGCGAGGTGTACTGTGACTCTGTCGACCAGTTTGGTGGAGAAGAAGTAAGCAGACCATAATTTACTTGATGCTGATAACTTAAGATACAGGTGCGGTCACGTTTTGGTAAAATGTTGTGGACAAAGGTTGGCCATTATTGTTTATCTATGACTGGTATGAAAGCAAGGCTGTGAGGGATAGACTTACCGTGTTTTCAATGGCGTCTGCGATTTTTATAAAGCTCTAGGGCTGGTCCGAATGCCATTTTTTGAGCTTCGAAGCTTCGGTAGGAATCAACACCGAATATTCAATGCTTCGGAAGGAGGGGGCTGACATATTCTTCTCTCTAATAAAGGCAGGAATCTCGAGAAGTGGCACGCCTCACGCGGGCAGGGCTTATATGCTCCGAGAACGGACACTGCACTAGTGATACAAAACGCACAGGTCTGTTATGTCCCTGTAACACGCTCCTATATTTTGCAGTAGATTCATGTGTTCAGGCATAACATCAGTTGCATCACTTGCCCACGGCGGCACCGTCCCCACCGCCATTTTGATATTTTATAGTAGTAAAAATCATTTAGTTCAGTTAGAGAAAAGATTAACTACAAGTAAAAACTGAACGTGCAGTGTGCAACATTCAAGCAACCCGCCCCCGAATTGGTGCTAATTCTAAACTGAAACTAAAATGCGCACGGCCTAGGTATGCTCAAAACGGTTAATTTTCCCAACCGACAACCGCCGCTCATTATCCGATTATTAACCGTTAACTGATAAGATTATAATATTGAATTGGCATTAAATAAATATACAATTGAAGAGTGTCTGTGACCCGTTAAAAAGACACTTTTTTTCCACGGGTTTATTTTAATGTGCAAACCGCAGCATACAGAACAGATCAACAACAACATCAGAACCTGGATTCACATTATCAAATGTTCACGCACCTGCAGTGTTTCTGACAACAGAGAAAAACTGAATAAAATATTTTTAAAAAGCATAAAATAAATAGGCCTACACTAAATATTTTTCACTTAAATAATTAACAAATTAAGATGACAAAACAAAAACACTGAATCCGTTTGAAGCTTTGAAGAACCGGAATAGTTTTTTTCCCGTCAAACTAAGTTTTTTTTCATCATATAAAAATAGAAGGCCTACCTCAATCCACACCTTGACTGGTTTTACTTTTTTTTTTAAAGTAGCATGTCTAAGTGGTGCAGGGGCTTGGGAAGTGGGGGTACTGCAAAGGATTTCAAATGCCATGCAAATTTTTGTTCATTTTATTCATTTTTAAAATGTAGTAATTTATTTGTAATAAACATTTTAAGTGGCCCATTAAAAAGTATTATTTATTTGTTGAATTATGTTTTTAAAACGATTCCGTTCATTTCTGAAGCTCATTCCGCTCAGCACCGCACGCTCAACCCAGAACTCAATTTGTGACATGCTGGATAAAATATAGGTCTATCTGAAATAAATAGTTTGGGCTGCCCCTGACTAAAGTTTTTTTTCTTTTCTAGTAGTTAATTTAAGCCGTTGTTCACGCTGCGCTGCCACCTACATGTCATTGTCTGTTATAGGCTATACTATTTGCTTATTATTTATCAAATCCGGGCAATTTGGTTGATTAAACATGGATTAAAATTAAGATACAATTTATACAAAATGAAATTCACTTTAAAGAAAAGTTTTGTTTTGTTGAAAGCCTATTGAACGTATTGAAGACTCCCGTCTTCTGACATTATGCATCTTATGTGTCCTGTACACTTTTCAACGTAAATTAAATTAAAAAATAACATTATAATATTTAAACTGAAACTAATTACGTGTTTTAATGGCTACAAGCATAGTAGGCTACAGTACAGAGAAATGTCATGTCGGAGCGTGATTTGAGCGCACGTTATTTTACCGGTGCGCAGTTCATGAGTGAAGCTCCGCTTTGCTTTGCTGACATGCTCTGGTAAGGTAGGCAGGTTTTTTGCATTCATTTTTATTTCCTGTCGCTGTGCAAGCTCGTTTATTGTATATGACTGTGTAAACCTTTTATTTAAAGGTTTAATGTAGGCCACAGTCCATTGCATTACGATTGCAATCGCAAGAAGAATCAACATTGGGAAAATTGTGATATGCAGTCAAATGCAGTCCCAGTGTATGTAGGCTGAGTGTTCTCACCGATATATTTGTTGTTCTTTCGTGTTTAATAGACTCGATATTGTTTCTTATAAAAATGTGGTGACCATGCAGCAAAAACAAAAAAAAACGTTTAAACCGTTTAACTGATAGTATTAATTGGTCAAAATTCACTCATTCATACACGGCCACACAGTGCACACGCACTGTAATGTGACGTGACATGGCATCTGACGCACAGAAGCCAATGGCACATGTCACTATACATATTGGCACATCCGATCTTCATTGGCATGTGCCAGTGGATAGTGGCATGTGTCACTGACATTATCGCGTGTGTCGTGACACCTGCAACATCACGGAAAAATAAAGGTTTACAGTAACGGACGCGACTGTTGATGCGTTATTCGTGGTGACCCATGAAAGATTTATTTTGTGTTTTTCCTAGAATGGGCAGTTTGTGACGTATTACAAAACATTCAGTCAAATACAGACGTGACACAAATAACACGTTTGAAAAAATATTACTGACTTTAATGCGTTTGATTGACATTTAAAATATAACAAAATTAGGCTTTATTTATTTAGGATTTTGTGTCACAATTACATCAGTATAGGTGCTCAGGTAATCTTTCAGTCACTACTGGAGGTGTCACGACATGTTCCGCGACTCATTCAGGTGTCATGTCAGTGTGTCGCGATAATGTCAGTGACGCATGCCGCTATCCACTGGCACAGGCCAATGAAGACCGGATGTGCCAATATGCATAGTGACATGTGCCATTGGCTTCTGTGCGTCAGATGCCATGTCACTTAATGTTAATACTGCTACTTGAGATGTGCTCACCGTCACATCCCTAACGGGTAAAAAGGCTAATATATTTTGATTCTATTTTCCACAATGTCAAACGAACGTAGCTTAATCCAAAATGCTAGCTCAGACACTTCTTCCATGTAAGCTCATGCAGTTGTGAGCTCCAGACAGAGAATATACTCCAGTTGCAGGGAACACTTAGGCTAAGAAGAAGCAAATATATTTATTAAGTATAATGAGGTTGGGTTCCTATTCAACTGTCCATCCTATTAAAAACGGCTAGGCTATAAGATAATTGTAAAAAAAAAATATTGTATTTCGCCAGATTTTATAGTGTAAACATATGCAAGCGCGAATGAGAACCGTTTCGAGGGGGATGCCGGATTTGTGAGGAAAAACCCTGAATATTCGAATCCCAAAATTGAAAATCGAATATCAACCCACCAAACGAATATTCGAATATTCTGATCCAGCCCTATAAATCTATAAATCTATAGATCACTTTTAATTTTCCATGGCTCATGTTGTGTGCAGATTTTTTTCCACTGACATGTCTTGGAAAGATATTTTTGCAGTGTTTCGTCAGCAGAACAAACCAAAAACCTTTTAAATAATAGTAGAATCAACTGAAGAGACCTACAGTATGTCTATCCCTCACAGCCTCGCTTTCATTCCCGTTAAAAAATACAGAAGGCTCTGCTGCGAATAAGGTCTATACTTTTTTTTTTTTAAACCAAGCAGCTTTTGGTTGGCCAACTTGAATATGTTGCGAAACATGCGTTGGGAAATCTCGGCAATGCATGTGCTTTTGTTCCTGGACACCAGGGATCTGAGATGCACGTCAACCACTCACTGGACGTGGCTGAGGAGAGCCACAGCAGGCTGTCCTCCACTGAGGAGGTCAGATCACAGGAGGAACTGCTGGGACGGGAGGAAGGTGTACAGCATGGTGGAGAAGACGGACGGGGCAGTGGTGGAGGTTCTCAGAGACATGGACTTCCTGTGAATAGAAGTAACAGTTCTGTGGTCAGGCGGGGAAGAGGTAAAAACCTAGCAGCCAAAAAACATTATCATGCAGATCATATACAAGCTCTGTTTCAAAGCTTGCTTTTATTGTCTAAATAAGGCCCCGATATACTCACGCCGAAGTTCTTTTTTGTTCTTCGCTTAAAAAGTTTGAAATACTTTTGCAGCGGTATACAGTTGCAAGAAAAAGTATGTGAACCGCTTGCAGAATCTGTGAAAATGTGAATAATTTTAACAAAATAAAAGATTTAGTTTTTTTTTATTTAGTACTGCCCTGATTAAGATATTTTACATAAAAAAATGTTTACATACAGGTGCTGGTCATATAATTAGAATATCATCAAAAAGTTGATTTATTTCACTAATTCCATTCAAAAAGTGAAACTTGTATATTATATTCATTCATTACACACAGACTGATATATTTCAAATGTTTATTTCTTTTAATTTTGATTATTATAACTGACAACTAAGGAAAATCCCAAATAGTATCTCAGAAAATTTGATTACTTAACACCAATACAAAGAAAGGCTTTTTAGAAATCTTGGCCAACTGAAAAGAATGAACATGAAAAGTATGAGCATGTCCAGCACTCAAAATTAAAAGAAATAAACATTTGAAATATATCAGTCTGTGTAATGAATGAATATAATATACAAGTTTCACTTTTTGATGATATTCTAATTATATGACCAGCACCTGTATAGTCCACAAGACAAAACAATTGCTGAATTTATTAAAATAACCTGATCAAAAGTTTATGAACCATTGATTCTCAGTGCTGTGTGTCGTTCCCTGGATGATCCACGGCTGTTTGTTTGTTTTGTGATGGTTGTTCATGAGTCCCTTGTTTGTCCTGATCAGCTAAACTGCCCAATGTTCTCCAAAAAAAATCCTCCAGGTCCTGCACATTCTTCAGTTTTCCAGCATCTTTTGCACATTTGAACCCTCTCCAGCAGGGACTGTATGATTTTGAGATCCATCTTTTAGCACTTAGGACAATCGAGGGACTGAAACGCAACTATTAAAAAAAAAGGCTTAAACATTCACTGATGCTCCAGAAGGAGAAACAATGCATTAAGAGCCGGGGGCGAAAACCTTTGAACAGGATGATGTCCAAATGTTTCTTTTATTTTTTTTTTATTTTTTTGAAAAACTGCCCTTCAGAAGCAACAGAAGATACTTGCATGTTTCCCGGAAGACAAATTAAGTACAATTTACCTTGATTTTCAAATTCAATACGTTTTCACCCCCCAGCTCTTAATGCATCATGTTTCAACCTTTTTTAGTAGTTGTGTTTGAGTCCCTCAATTGTCCTCAGTTACTGTTATTAGTAATGTTAATTTTGTCAGCTAGCTATTTTAAAATTTAGTCTTAGTTCTGTGTTTTTTAGTTATATTTAAGGCCATTAAATACTCCGTAAGAACAGAGAAAAAAGTTCTGCTCCCAGGGCTGTAATTTTGTTCTTGCAGCCCTGGTTTGGGAGTTCTCGCAGCTTGTTCTCGACACATCATCTGCGCAGAACTTTTTCCTTGTGGGTGTCCGAGAACTATTGTGTGATTGGCCAGAAATGTAAATTGGGCGGGGTTAATGCGGAGAAACGAAAATGTTCAGCACCTGCTTTTCTCGTGAAGTATGGAATGTCCTGGCCAGAACAAATGTTGCTCTTGCCAACTCGAGAAAACAAAGTTACGAACATACTTGCGGAGTATGTACCAAGCTTTAGGCCCCGTCCACACGGAGACGCATTTAGCTGTATACGTAAAAATGTTGTACCGTGTCAGCGTTTCGTCCACATGGATCTGGCGTTTTGTGAGCATGAAACTGGTATTTTTGGAAACTGGGTCCCAGAGTGGATACATCTGAAAACAACACCCTTGTGTTTTCATGTGTACAGCCAATCCGTATATTTTGTGAAACGGTGATGTCATCACACCACGTCCCGCACGGTAAAGACTAGAAAGGATACAATTACGGCCACTGGGCATGCGCACATCAATATTGCGTCATTTAAATACTGTATTTGCATTATTGTAAGGGTAGGGTTAGGATGTAGGCGTTAATAAAACACATCTGGTAAGTAGCACATTTATTGTTAATTTATTGTGAGATTTTGCCTCACTTCCTACTATTGGTAAATGGTAAATGGTAAATGGACTGCATTTATATAGCGCTTTTAACAGACCAATGACCATCCAAAGCGCTTTACACATTGCCTCACATTCACCCATTCACACACCGACGGCGGTGTCAGCCATGCAAGGCGCCATCCAGCTCATCGGGAGCAGCTGGGGTTAGGTGTCTTGCTCATGGACACCTCGACACTTGGTCAGGTGGAACCGGGGATCGAACCACCAACCTTCCGGTTTGTAGACAACCTACATGAACCACTGAGCCACTGCCGCCCCTATTGCTGTACCCCTTCTAGCCACAACTCTTCGTCTCCGTTTTTAGTGTATTTCTTTGGCAGAATTACAGCGCCACATACTGGTCTGGCATGTATACTACATCGTTTTGAGTCGTTTCAGTGCTCTCGAGTGTACAGTGCTCTCGAGATATTTCTTGAAACGAGGAAAAAAAAAAGATCAGATAGGGAAAGCTCTGGCTTCATGTGGATGGGGCCTTAGTTAATAGTTATTGAGTGAAAAGCATACAGCACATTTTTACATTTTCATTTAAACATCCGCAGCGTTATGATGTTTTCTAACAGTATATCTCTGCAAAAGGATTTCTAACTTCTTTTTACCTCTAAGCAAAGAACGAAAATGCATTTTAATGTGGATATATCAGAGTCTTTACGAGCATAAAAATACATGGCACACACAGATATTGGGTTAAAATACTCCATGATTTTAACAAACCTTTCCTGACAAAAAATGACCTCTGCATTGAGTGCGCACATTAAAATGCTGTCTAGGTAGGCAGTTCACTAGGTTTTGGAACAGAGCTGAAGTCCTCAAGTAAACTTTGTTTCTTTAATCTGTTAATGATCTTCAGAATGTTGTTTGAGCAGCTGGTTCTCCTGTGTATCAGGGTCCAGGTCGCCTGCCTCTGGCTCCGGGTCAGCAGGGCCGCAGCAGGGCAGTGGGGGAGATGGGGAACGCTGGGGGACGGGTGGACCTGTGATGGAGAATCTAAACGAACAGATAATCTGTGCTCTGGCCAGGCTGCAGGAAGACATGCAGAGCGTGTTAGAGAGGCTGCACACGCTAGAAGCTCTGACAGCTGTGCAGGTTACAAACCGTCACCTTTATCACATCAAGATAACAGATTCAATCTGAAATGTAACTTTTTTGATTTGTCATGTGCCACTTCTCAGGCCCGATCCTTAGCGCTGCCATCAGACTACCTGTCACCACCTGTAAATAAAACTAAGAAGGTAGAGTCATTATAATAAACTGATTGATGGGATGTGGGTGTGGGCCATGGGTTCAATTCTCAGTGAATGCATGAACTGATCAAATGTCTGCCAAATGCATTAATGTAAATGTTCATTTGTACCCTGTTCATAGAAATGGCCAGTAACTGATCATGTCCCAGATCATTTTTATTCACTTTATATGACTATGCCATTGCCATAGAATGAGTGTTGACATAATGTAATATTTGCATTTTTTTATTATTATTTATTCTTATCTATTTACACTTTACAGAAGCCATCCTGGTGGCCTTTTGATGTGTCTCCTGGAACTGTGGCCTTTGCCGTCATCTGGCCATTTGTGGTGCAGTGGCTCATCCGCCTGTATTTGCAGCGCAGGAGAAGGTAAGCGATGACATGTTTGCTATGTAACACTTAAAGGGTACATAACACACACAGTTTCTGCCAATCTCATGTTAATCTTGAGTACCTATAGAGTAGTATTGCATCCTTCATATCTACGAAGAGTCTTTCGTTTTATCAGATTTTTAAAAGACAGATACGCTGTACCAATTCTTTGTGAAAACAGCCGAACTCGTGAAGGCGTGCCATGGGCGGAGTCACGAGCACGCACACACAACACACTACATCATGGCATTATCCCTGGATAACTTTTGATTTACAATACATTTGTGTTGTTGACATTATATGCACTTACATGCCGATTGCCAACAAAACAGACATTTGATGCAGTTTCACTCACAGCCTGCGGTTTCCGACTCATGACCGGGATCTTTTATCACTGGGACCTCTCCATCGTTCGGTTTCAAATGATTGGCAAATCAGCGTCGAATTAGGCCTTGTTTATAAAACATTCATCATCAAAATGCCGGGAACAAACAAACACACTTGCAGAACTTCGTTGCTGCCCCAGAAAAACAAACTGCATCCACTGTTTCCTTAATGCTGGGTTATTTGTGAAGCTGAACAAGCTTATCTTTCCCTCACAACCAAAAACACACTTCTTTGGTGACATTGTTGATTTTGTGGTCTAAAAACAAAATGACAGTGCTGCCAACGGCTTCTGGACCACAACCCGAAAGAAGCTTGTTGATGGCTGTGCTCTTGCTCTCGTTCTGGTTGATGTGTGCACACGCTCATCCGGGAGAAGTGCCTATACTAGGAATTCTGCCCTTTATGACATCATACCGGCCCATACTTGGGGAAAAAAGAGCCCTGCAGGAGTGTATTTGGCACCGAAATACTCCGTCATACGTCCAACTCATTTTTAAAAATTTTGGCCATCCAATCCAGCTCTTTAACAGTGTCAGAATACATAAAATAATCATTCCCTTTAAATACTGTTTTTATTTTTGCAATATGTACACTACTGTTCAAAAAAGACTTAAAGAAATGAATTTAATGGATTAAATGGATTAAAAGATTCAGTAAAAACATTTTATAATGTAACAACAAATTTCTATTTCAAATAAATGCCATTCGATTCAAAGAAACTTTTTTTTTCACGATTTCTACAAATATATTAACTTGGCACAACTGTTTTGGCACAACAAACATTTTCCCCTAGCCTGACAAGCCAGACCCACATCAATCCGAGGGCGGGATAAACGGTTGTCTTTCAAATTCCCTCTGCACGCAATAGGATAACGCTACAACCAACCAGAGAAACGAAGAATGTGAAGCGAGCTAGTTGATAGATTAAACTTTCGCCTTATCCGGTCGGCAAAACTCTGAACACGTCTTCCTTTCTTCAGAATGACTTCAGTGCCGTTCTTTTCTCAAAGAAAAGCTTAACTCCAAGTTTCCAGAGTCGCGGCCAAAGCCGATTTGAAAGACAGCGGTTCGCCAGTTTATTTGTTTGCGAGTAGCTCGCAGAACCGCCGCAACTCTACGGTCATTGTTAACCCCGCCCACCGACTCTATACATGATGTGATTGGCCTAACCAGAGTTTGGTTTTTCCAGCTCGCAAGCCAACGGAGAGTTGCTCGACGACCCTGGATGCAAATTAGATTTGCTGCTACTAGGGTACGTCTAGATTTCTAGGCTAAAGGCCAATTTATACTTCTGCGTCGAGTGTACGCCGTAGCTACGCCGTAGGCTGTGTGATGCGCACGTACCCTACACCGTACCCTGACGCGCACCTCTCCAAAAATGTAACAACGCGTCAATTCTACGTGGACCGCAAGCGCTGTGATTGGTCTGCCAGAACCCCTCCCTCAGGTCAATAAATAAAAAAAAATCTGCGATAGGAGTGTGTGTCCAGAAATGGGATGATAGATTCATCCTTATATCTGCTATATAACACAATATTTTGTAGTCCAGAGATTGTTTATGTTAGTGAATAAATACATAGATCCGCTGTGTATAGTTTATTTATTTTCTCATTAAAACCAAAGATGTTAATCAGTGATTGTATATCAAGAACAGGGACACATTAGGGTGCATTTCGTTTTGTGATTTCAACTAAATGAATTTGTGATTTCAACTAAATGAATAGTCTCCGCAACACGCGGAGGTGACACTGACGCGCTCGTCCACATGCCGCCGATACTGAAAACAGCGCCAGATCGCCTCTTATGTAACTCTACTAATGAACTAGAGATGCTTAATTTGTATTACATACAACAACTCAAGCTGCAAGAAAAGCCACTATCTGACGGCTGCTGATCTCTGACAATGTAAACACTAAACAAGCTGCTTCTTCAGCTTTTGCCTTGATACTGTGGGTTACCATCAACATGCACATGGACACTGCCTCCTAGCGGTCTGCATGTGGAATTGCACATTGACGCAGACAACAACACAGTAGTATAAATTAAAACCAACGCGTAACTTGCGCCGTAGAGGATACGGCGTAGGTCCGACGCAGAAGTATAAATTGGCCTTAACTTTCTCCGCCATTGACAGAATTTACCAGCAATCCGTGTTTTCACTGTTATACGATAGGGGGTGCTATTACACATCTGAAAGAGTACAGAATCTCCAGATCAAAACTCATGTTTTTGTCAAAAACTAAGTGCATAAGCAATGCTTTTAGCGCTTGCTTATATTCCTTTTTTGCCTTTCTCAGCTTTTTGTTCATTTTTTTTATAAAACTTTTTTATAAATTCAATTAAATTGTTGATTTAGGAATAAAATATTCTAGCTTCATCAATATATATAGTTGTGTGTGTGTGTGTGTGTGTGTGTGTGTGTGTGTGTGTGTATATGATGAATATATATATTCGGGTTAAATCAAATAAAACCATGTTGGCAAATTTGCTTTATGTTTAAAGTTGGCATGGAACAGAAATTGCGATAGTCTTCTCAAACAAGAAAAAATTTAAGGTGGGACTGGATTTTGTCCATGGGAAGTTGATATTGGTGGATTTCATGTGAGCAACGTGAGCGAAGTTGTCCTGCCCTCATGCCAGTAAACTTCATTAGAAAGAGATGTTGCTGCAAGAGGGAGGGGGAGTTATTTAGATTAAAGATTAATAGGGCACATGAATAAAAAAAATGTGCACAGATAAATCATTGATAATAAATACTGCAGTATTCCATTTAAAAAAAGGAATTGTCCATTTTTGATTTCATGATGACTTTAAGATTGGATCATCTTGTTGCAGAAGAATCAACTGAAAGGCCTGAACTGATGGTTGGATGCAGAGGAGAGCCGTGTTGCGCGTTTAGGAGGAGGAGGACGTTTCTCTGCCTGTCCCGTGATCTCTAACTCCTGCTTTTGCACTATGATGATGAAGACGACAACTCTTAAGAATTAGCGAACAGAAAGACTGAGTGAATGTACAGCATTGCAGCTTATCACAATATTTCCTTTTGTACTTTTTTTTTTTTTACGTAACAATTTACAAAGTGTGAAATCCCTGATTTGGGTAATTACAAGTAGAATTACTCTTTAATAGTAGTTACTATTAACTTTTATGTCACTTGTATATCATTCAGTGTTCTGTGCTCATAGCTGCTAACTGTCATTAATACTGTAGCAAAGAGGAAGATGCACAGGTGATTTCTCTGATTTTGGCACATTTAGCAGAAAACAGCCCACATCGAGGGCTTTGAACCGTGATGGGAACAAATCAGGACCTGCAAATCTGTTAGAGGTACTAAGAGTAACATTTTTAATATGTTAAAGGAACACTCCACTTCCCTACAGTCAAACAGTTGAGTTTTACTGTTTTTGAATCCATTCAGCCGATCTCTGGATCTGGCGGTAGCACTTTTAGCACAACTTTTCATTTTCCGTGGGTCTTAGTACACGATGTAACTACAGAAGAGTCGAGTTTTAAATAGGAAAAATATCGAAACTCTTTGGTCATTTTTGAGCGAGATGCTAATGGTCTAATCAGATTCAATGATGTGTGCTAAGCTATGCTAAAAGTCAGACCCGCCAGACCCGGAGACCGGCTGAATGGATTCGAAAACGGTAAAACTCAACTGTTTAACTCTAGGGGAGTTGGAAAATTAGCCTATTTTCAAAAATAGTGGCGTGTTCCTTTAATATATAGACTTGACATTTGCTCAAGTCATCTGTGGTGCTTATCAAAGCCATAATAAAAAAAAATCATGCATATTTAAGTGACCCTTTGCTTTGCAAATTTATAGAAAGGGTCAGAAGGCAATATAGAGATTTATGTTCTTCATTCGCTCAATATCTCATTATGATTCTTGAAAATTGTGTAGACGCTAAACCACACATATTACAAACTATCTGAACGCCACTGCATTAGATACAGTGACATTCAGGCGTATGTTAGTGTGATTCAAGTGTGCAAATCATTTTTGGGTCCACTGTATTTTGTCAATGCCGACACATTTACACACATTTCTCAACATATGTTTATTCATGGCTGTGGTCAAGGTCTGTGTGCATGAGAAATCCTAAACCTTTCAGCGTTTGCAGGGTGGAGATTGAAAACGATCCAGTTGAAATATAAAGCACTTTGAATGAATGTAAAGACTGTGACAGTTTAAGATCTGACATAATATCTATAATGTTTAGAGCCCTAAAACTAATACAAGGCTGAAATCTAACTGATCATTCACATAGGCTGTTTTTTTTTTAACTAAGAAGTGCAGCTGTTTTGTTTCAATGTAGTTTGTGTAAATTAGTCAATGTTAATAATTCCTTTTAAAAACTGTATATTAGAAATGTGCAAAAATATATACACACTTCTATTTTAATTGTACTATACTGTAATGTAGCATTTGCATATATTATTCATGTCTGTACTACTTCGAATCATCTGTAGAGCGGGAGGTTCTTGATTTGATGCTTTTGTTCTAAACACACTATGTTCTTATTAAAACAGCATAAATATGATCAGCGCATGTTTCACCAATTTCACAATACATGTCATTCAATATGTTAGACTTAAGCATTATTAAAAGCTTTTGAAAAACGGAAAGTTTTATTCCCATCTTGCACTGTAATGCTATATTTGCACTTGCATTATCAAATTTATATATTTTTAGCTGTTGTATTGTATTATATACGCCGATCTGGCATAACAGTATGACCTTATATTATGTTAGTCCCCCTTTTGACAAAACACCCCTGACCCGTCGAGGCATGGACTCCACTAGACCCCTGAAGGTGTGCTGTGGTATCTGGCACCGAGATGCTAGCAGCAGATCCTTTAAGTCCTGTAAATTGCGAGGTGGGATCTCCATGGATCGGACTTGTTTGTTCAGCACATCCCACAGATGCTTGATTGGATTGAGATCTGGGGAATTTGGAGGCCAAGTCAACACCTCAAACTCGTGCTTCTCAAACCATTCCTGAACCATTTTTGCTTTGTGGCAGGGCACATTATCCTGCTGAAAGAGGACACAGCCACCAGGGAATACCGTTTCCATGAAAGGGTGTACATGGTCTGCAACAATGCTTAGGTAGGCGGTACGTGTCAAAGTAACATCCACATGGATGGCAGGACTCAAGGTTACCCAGCAGAACATTGCCCAAAGCATCACACTGCCTCCGCCAGCTTGCCTTCTTCCCATAGTGCATCCTGGTGCCATGTGTTCCCCAGGTAAGTGACACACTCACCAGGCCATCCACGTGATGTAAAAAAAATAAATAAAAAAAAACGTGATTCATCAGACCAGGCCACCTTCTTCCATTGCTTCGTGGTTCAGTTCTGATGCTCACATGTTGCCGCTTTTGGCGGTGGACAGGGGTCTGCATGGGCACCTTGACTGGTCTGCGGCTATGCAGCTCCATACACAACAAACTGTGATGCACTGTGTATTCTGACACCTTTCTATCAGAACCACCATTAACTTCTTGAGCAATTTGAACTACAGTAGCTCGTATGTTTGATTGGACCACACGGGCCAGCCTTCGCTCCCCACGTGCATCGATGAGCCTTGGCTGCCCATGACCCTGACGCCGATCCACCACTGTTCCTTCCATGGATCACTTTTGATATAGACTGACCACTGCAGATCGGGAACACCCCACAAGAGCTGCAGTTTTGGAGATGCTTGTCAAACTCGCTCAAATCCTCAAGCCAATTAAGAACAGGGATACCATGGTCCTTAAACCAGGTACTGGTTGCTTTGGCACTGTGTGCAGATGCCAAGTCCTGTTGGAAAATGAAATCTACATCTCCATAAAGTTGGTCAGCAGCAGGAAGCATGAAGTGCTCTAAAACTTCCTGGTATACGGCTGCATTGACCTTGGACCTCAGAAAACACAGTGGACCAACACCAGCAGATGACATGGCACCCCAAACCATCACTGACTGTGGAAACTGTACACTGGACCTCAAGCAATGTGGATTGTGTGCCTCTCCACTCTTCCTCCAGACTCTGGGACCCTGATTTCCAAAGGAAATGCAAAATGTACTTTCATCAGAGAACATAACTTTGGACCACTCAGCAGCAGTCCAGTCCTTTTTGTCTTTAGCCCAGGTGAGACGCTTCTGACGCTGTCTGTTGTTCAAGAGTGGTTTGACACAAGGAATGCGACAGCTGAAACATATGTCTTGCATACGTCTGTGCGTAATGTGTATATACGTGTGTGTGTGTGTGTGTGTGTGTGTAACTACTATTAAAGAGTAATTCTACTTGTAACACACACACACACACACACACACACACACACCTAAAGGATTATTAGGAACACCTGTTCAATTTCTCATTAATGCAATTATCTAATCAACCAATCACATGGCAGTTGCTTCAATGCATTTAGGGGTGTGGTCCTGGTCAAGACAATCTCCTGAACTCCAAACTGAATGTCAGAATGGGAAAGAAAGGTGATTTAAGCAATTTTGAGCGTGGCATGGTTGTTGGTGCCAGACGGGCCGGTCTGAGTATTTCACAATCTGCTCAGTTACTGGGATTTTCACACACAACCATTTCTAGGGTTTACAAAGAACGGTGTGAAAAGGGAAAAACATCCAGTATGCGGCAGTCCTGTGGGCGAAAATGCCTTGTTGATGCTAGAGGTCAGAGGAGAATGGGCCGACTGATTCAAGCTGATAGAAGAGCAACTTTGACTGAAATAACCACTCGTTACAACCGAGGTATGCAGCAAAGCATTTGTGAAGCCACACCACGCACAACCTTGAGGAGGATGGGCTACAACAGCAGAAGACCCCATCGGGTACCACTCATCTCCACTACAAATAGGAAAAAGAGGCTACAATTTGCACGAGCTCACCAAAATTGGACAGTTGAAGACTGGAAAAATGTTGCCTGGTCTGATGAGTCTCGATTTCTGTTGAGACATTCAGATGGTAGAGTCAGAATTTGGCGTAAACAGAATGAGAACATGGATCCATCATGCCTTGTTACCACTGTGCAGGCTGGTGGTGGTGGTGTAATGGTGTGGGGGATATTTTCTTGGCACACTTTAGGCCCCTTAGTGCCAATTGGGCATCGTTTAAATGCACGGCCTACCTGAGCATTGTTTCTGACCATGTCCATCCCTTTATAACCACCATGTACCCATCCTCTGATGGCTACTTCCAGCAGGATAATGCACCATGTCACAAAGCTCGAATCATTTCAAATTGGTTTCTTGAACATGACAATGAGTTCACTGTACTAAAATGGCCCCCAGAGTCACCAGATCTCAACCCAATAGAGCATCTTTGGGATGTGGTGGAACGGGAGCTTCGTGCCCTGGATGTGCATCCCACAAATCTCCATCATCTGCAAGATGCTATCCTATCAATATGGGCCAACATTTCTAAAGAATGCTTTCAGCACCTTGTTGAATCAATGCCACATAGAATTAAGGCAGTTCTGAAGGCGAAAGGGGGTCAAACACAGTATTAGTATGGTGTTCCTAATAATCCTTTGTGTGTGTGTGTGTGTGTGTGTGTGTGCGCGCACACACACCTTAAATGTAGGGTGGTTTAAAATTTTTGAATTTTATACAAAGAATCACATGATTTTCCATTTCAGTCTAGAAAGTTTTTCAACCATTTAATTTAGTCCCAGACATAACATGCAAAAGAATAATTAATTAAACTTATATCCATGTTGTACAAGTTAGTTCTCGGTTTTATTTTAGTTAAATTAAAACTAAATTGCTGCTGCTGTTCTGTAATTTGACCATTTTTCTTTTCTTTTTTTTTTACTTCATAGGAATGGTACGAACCTTAGTAAAGGTTTTGACCAAATCATGGTACTGCGCCCAAACAATATCTCACTGAAAGCTTTTTTTTTTTTTTTTTTTAAGATATCAACCTCCAATTTGGAACACAACTTGTTTAGATGTGTGGCGTTGATTTTCTAACAGTTTTAGAGATTTTAAATGTTTTGGAAATTTTATTTTACATTAAATTTAAAAATTGTAATTTTATGCAATTTTAATAATAAACAAACTATAATCCCCCCTCTCATAAAATCCCCTAAAAATATAAAATATAAGATAAACATTATCAAGCTAAAATATAATACATTTCATTGGAGAAAAAAAACCTTAAGTCCATCATTTTAGGTGATTGCATGATTCACACAATTTAGTTTTGTGCTACAGAAACAGAAAAATATATTGTAGTCACAAATTAAGAAATTCGTTCCCCAGTTTTTTTCCCTCCCCTTCATGACGCACAACCCACGTAACACCGTTGGAAGAAAGTCTATATAGTTGCAAAAAAAGTTCAAAATATTAGCATTTTTCTTACACTGGTTTCAGTTCAGAAGCGATTCATCATCTGAGGGTGACTTGTGTAACTGACATACTTCAAGACACTGGAAGTCTTGGATGGATTTTTCAGTCTCAGTTCTGCAAAACTTGTCCCACTCCTGCCAACAAAAGTATGCAGCCAGGTACAAGTCAGACAGATGAACAATACGAGAAACGTGTACCTTCAGTTCAAAACAAATTCAATTGAAGTAACTATTTTACTTTCTGATATTTATATTATTGAGATTTTTCTCCCTTTTCTTGCTCCGTTGTATCGGGGCCCGTGGAAGCTCGGCCTCTATATTGTATGATCTGGCCACAAGGCAGTGAATTTTTTTATTTCTCTGACAAACAGCACAGGCTTTAAGTTTAAAGAGAAAATAATGCAGAAATAATGCTAATTTATTAACACAACAGTTTCAACATTTCCACAATCATCTTAAAAATAAGCAAGTGACTTCCACAAGTTATAGTTATAATCCACAAATATTATAAGGTGTTGTGCATGTATTCTTAAACAATTGCAAATATACAAATATTATGTTTTTGAAGCAGCAACCATGTTCAGAATCATACTTGCTGTAGACTAGTTAAAACATTTAGCATGTTAAAATTACAATCAGACAAGTACAAATTCCAAGAAAACATGAGTTAAAAACAGCAGTCTTCCATCTAAATGTGCACTAATGAGTCAGTACAAAGAGTAGTGTTGCAAAATATATTACTTTTTTCCCCCCAAACAAAGATAACTGAAGCATTTACATGCTCACTGCATTTCAGAATGCTTTCCGACATTAAATCATTCTGCGTATGTATTTAAGAACATAAAAACATCTGACATGAAAACTGAGAAAGAAGGAAGAAGGACAGACATGAGTACGGTGGGATCTGTATTCATTGGAGCTTCTACAACACAGCTGTGCTTGAACATACTGTGCGAGTCCATTGTACTACAGTGTGTGTGTGTGTGTGTGTGTGTGTGTGTGTGTGTGTGTGTGTGTGTGTGTGTGTGTGTGTGTGTGTGTGTGTGTGTGTGTGTGTGTGTGTGTGTGTGTGTGTGTGTTTACAGACTAAAGCCTGATACAGTGAGATGTTGGGCTGTGTTTCTCGCCTCAAAGTACGAGGTGTCGGTCTCATCATCAGGCTGAGGGATGAAGGGCATACTCTGATGGCTAAGGTTTTCCCAGTCCACGCCCTCAAAGAACGCATGATCCTTCAGTTCTACAGAAAGGCACGAGATGAAAACATGCCAGTGTTGAAATTAAGGTCATTTTAAGATTTTTTTTGCCATTAACAATACTTGTTAGTAAGATGAACAAATATTAGATGCTAGTACAAAAAAAAAAAAAAAACGTCTTTTGGATTTAGATAGGGTTAGACCTGTTGCCAAACATACATGGCCTAAGTGATGGAGTGTGTAGCTTTTCATTTCTTAAACAACCATGTAGGAAGAGACACATCATGACCATATTCCAGGATGACAATGTCAAGATTCATCAGCTCAAACTGTGAAAGAATGTTTGGGAGGAGCACAAAGACTAAACAATTGATGCACTTCTGAATCCAGACCTTAAAGGGATAGTTCACCCAAAAATCAAAATTAGCCCATGATTTACCCCCCCCTTAAGTCATCCTAGGTGTATATGATATTCTTCTTTCAGACGAATAAAATCGGAGTTATATTAAATAAGTCCTGGCTCTTCCAAGCATCTATCCATCATATAACTGCTGCACACGTCTCTGAATAAAGGCCTTCTGAAGCGAATCGATGCGTTTGTGTAAGAAAAATATCCATATTTAAAAATGTATAAAGTAAATTATCTAGCTTCCGGCCGATTGCCTTCTTTATTAAAGGGATAGTTCACCCAAAAACGAAAATTTTACCCCCAAGGCATCCAAGATGTAGGCGTCTTTGTTTCTTCAGTAGAACACAAATGAAGATTTTTGCTGTGTGCCAGTTGTATAATGCATGTCAATGGGGTCTAATTCTATTAGAGTAATTAAACCCTTCAAATTAAACCCTGAGGCTCGTGGCGACACATTGATGTCTTAAAGGGCATATTGCAGGTTAGAGACTCCAGTGAGTCAATGTATAGAAAAATAATGTAGGAACTAGATTTTCTTTAAAATATACTTTAAAATACACTATTAAGGCTTTTGGAGTCGTTTTTGTGAGAAAATTTTACTTCCGCATCTAAAAATGCCAACACCGGACGTGACATAACGAGAGGGAGTGCTGTGAATTTCAACGATAGGAAAACAATGGATCGCAATGACAGCTCGGACGCTGAGGACATTATAAATGTTTATTAATACTCATATGGCAGACCACAGCCATACAATTATGACACACAATTAGGGACAGACCAGGATTAGACAGAACAACGATTACAGGAGACAGATTGAGTATTTATGTGAGGCGAAACAGTGGAGAACAGCGGCAGGTGTCTCGGAGAGAGACCAGTGTTAGCTATAAAGCTAGCTAATGATATGAACACTGTGCTCAGATCACAACACTGTACTGATTATTATCATGTATCAGGCAATAGCAAAGCTGGTGGTAACGTTATTGTCATCTAGTAAGTTATTGATTTACTTACCAATAACAGAAACTTATAGGCTTTGACCATCAGGAAAAGTCTCACTCGTTATCCGTCCACACTAAACGTTATGTGATATAACGTTAGCGGTTTCTCATCACGACTGATTTGGTAACTTACAAGACTCACGCCACGGAGCACAGTTCACGTTTTCTCCGAGCTGCATCTCCCGCCGGATCCGGGACCGTCACAACTCCCGCCGGCCGCCGAACCACAGACAGTAATGTGTTATTGTGTTTATCCTTTATTCATTAATTCTGTATTATGGGTTTATTTCGTGCCGATTCACCGCTAGTGTGAGGATGTATGACGTTATGAGAATGTCTTTGAGTGAACTTGAATGTGCATACATGGCATGAATAAAATATCACATAATTCAGAACTTTTTTTCGAAAAAGTGTGAGACTGTATTAATTTGTGTTAATGCACATACTTTGTATTCATTAATGTAAACACGACGGCAAAGAAGCATCGCGTGTGGATGTTTATTCATCCTTTAGGCAAGGTACACACTGGCTGCGTGACACGTGCGGCTCGAGCCATGCCAAAAGCACATGCTGAAATAGAACCGATGCGAAAACGCAAGTGTGTTGGAAGCGTTTCCAGGCAAAATAGAATAGGAAAAGCTGTTTGTCATTTTGACACGAATACATATTAATAAATGACATGTTTATGTGTGAAAGTCTCTAGGTTTTGACATAAATAAAGATATAATTGTAATTAAAAATATAATATCGATTTTCAAATATTGCACAGGCAGAACAAAATATTTTGTAGCCTATTCGGCCGTCAATACTGCCGAGTGCTGACGTTGTCTTTGCTGTATCAGTAGGCTATATATTTATATAAATATTTATTTATATATTTTATGTTAAACATGAATTTAACATTAACATGTTTGCAGTGTGTAGCAGGTCTACAGATAGAAACGCCACGCTCACGTCACGCAGCCAGTGTGTAGATTTACATGAGTATAACAATGCTTGACTCCATCATATCGCCGGGATGATAATCCTCCGGTCTAAAGCACTATACACACCACCGTGTGTTTTGAAGCAGATGCGCGAAGGGAAGTCCCGTTTCTTCACCTGCACAAAACGCCACCATGCAGAATTCCTAACTTTTTTTTTTTAGGAAACCTGTGGACTCGATGCCCTGACAGGCTGGATAATAATTTACCATTACAATGATAAATTGGAATAGAAAAACTACCGAAAATACACAGACTCTACTGAATACCAACCTATTCTGCACTGAGCCAACGCAGAGCTCGGCGAACCACTCCCTCTCGTGACGTAATATGACGCGATGTTGAAAAAAAATCGCTTTTTCCAAGCGGCCAACGAAATGGCCACTTTATCTACTAAATTTGTGCTCTTATGTCTTTTAAAAACATTTTAAATCCTGCACTACCTTTTCATATGGTATTTTCATACAAGGTTATATATTAATCTCGAAAAAAATTTAACCTGCAATATGCCCTTTAAGACACGAAACGATTGGTTTCTTCGAGAAACCGAACAGTATTTATGCTATTATTTCACCTCATATCAGACGAATGTCATCAGCTCTCCAGACCGCCATAACTTCCTGTCAGTAAGGTCAAACCGGCTGGGTCATAGATATACACTCACCTAAAGGATTATTAGGAACACCATACTAATACTGTGTTTGACCCCCTTTCGCCTTCAGAACTGCCTTAATTCTACGTGGCATTTATTCAACAAGGTGCTGAAAGCATTCTTTAGAAATGTTGTCCCATATTGATAGGATAGCATCTTGCAGTTGTTGTTGCAGATTTGTGGGATGCACATCCATGGCACGAAGCTCCCGTTCCACCACATCCCAAAGATGCTCTATTGGGTTGAGATCTGGTGACTGTGGGGGCCATTTTAGTACAGTGAACTCATTTTCATGTTCAAGAAACCAATTTGAAATTATTTGAGCTTTGTGACATGGTGGTCATAAAGGGATGGACATGGTCAGAAACAATGCTCAAGTAGGCCATGGCATTTAAACGATGCCCAATTGGCACTAAGGGGCCTAAAAAAACATCCCCCACACCATTACACCACCTGTACAGCCTGCACAGTGGTAACAAGGCATGATGGATCCATGTTCTCATTTTGTTTACGCCAAATTCTGACTCTACCATCTGAATGTCTCAACAGAAATCAAGACTCATCAGACCAGGCAACATTTTTCCAGTCTTCAACTGTCCAATTTTGGTGAGCTTGTGCAAATTGTAGCCTCTTTTTCCTATTTGTAGTGGAGATGAGTGGTACCCGGTGGGGTCTTCTGCTGTTGTAGCCCATCCGCCTCAATGTTGTGCATTTTGTGGCTTCACAAATGCTTTGCTGCATACCTCGGTTGTAACGAGTGGTTATTTCAGTCAAAGTTGCTCTTCTATCAGCTTGAATCAGTCGGCCCATTCTCCTCTGACCTCTAGCATCAACAAGGCATTTTCGCCCACAGGACTGCCGCATACTGGATGTTTTTCCCTTTTCACACCATTCTTTGTAAACCCTAGAAATGGTTGTGCGTGAAAATCCCAGTAACTGAGCAGATTGTGAAATACTCAGACCGGCCCGTCTGGCACCAACAACCATGCCACGCTCAAAATTGCTTAAATCACCTTTCTTTCCCATTCTGACATTCAGTTTGGAGTTCAGGAGATTGTCTTGACGAGGACCACACCCCTAAATGCATTGAAGCAACTGCCATGTGATTGGTTGATTAGATAATTGCATTAATGAGAAATTGAACAGGTGTTCCTAATAATCCTTTAGGTGAGTGTATATATGTAGATTCCTCATTCGAGCTATCCGCGCAGGCACTAATGAGGAATCTATGTATATATCTATGACCCGGCCGGTATTTTGACCTTACTCACAGGAAGTTATGGCGGTCTGGAGAGCTGATGACATTCGTCTGATATGAGGTGAAATAATAGCATAAATACTGTTCAGTTTCTTGCAGAAACCAATCGTTTCGTGTCTTAAGACATCAATGTGTCGCCACGAGCCGCAGGGTTTAATTTGAAGTTGTCTGTGCATGTTTTTTTTTACTCTAATAGAATTAGACCCCATTGACATGCATTATACAACTGGCACACAGAAAAATCTTTTTTTTCAAAAAGATTCAAAAATCAAAATTTGTGTTCTACTGAAGAAACAAAGACACCTACATCGTGGATGCCCTGGGGGTAAGCAGAAAAACATACAATTTTCGTTTTTTGGGTAAACTATCCCTTTAAACTTACGGAAAAAGCGTAGCGCCTCTCGCAGTTCAAAATGCTTACGCTATGTCTGATGATATTGCACACCAGTTACGCTCGTCAGACGTAGCGTAAACATTTTGAACTGCGAGCGACACTACACTTTTCTGGGCAAATTTTCATTTTTGGGTGAACTATCCCTTTAATACTGGTTACAATTGCTAATTTCTCTGGATTTAAACACTGGAGGAAACATTTGGGATAATGCAAGTACAGAAGTAAACAAAAAATCTATAACTGTGCGAGTGGTTTTTGGATATTTTAATGCCAAATCTTCCATGTTATGCCTTATATGTAGTCCCTGTAGTCGTCCAATTTGACTCTCATATGCTGATGTAATATATATTGTAATATATAAACTTGACAGGTGATTTTTTTTTATTATATAAAATTTAGTTTGAATATTGTCTTCTCCGTTGTATATATACACACATATATTTAGCATTATTCACCTTTAAAGCCAGCTCGCTTGTTTGTATCCATGGTGAGAAGAATCTCAATGGCATTTCTTGCATTCTGGGTTAACTCCTCGTCTCCATCTGGCCACGGTATATCTGAACACATCATTCAATGAAAATATGAAGATCAGAAACGGTCAACGACTTTCTTCTCATGGAGGAAAAATAAACCAGGAGATCCATTCGTTGGATCCAGGAGTACATAACTTTTCATCACCTTTGACATGTATTTATCATTAACTTTCTTACCTCTGTTGAGAATGTTCTGAAACACCAGCTGTGGAGTCTCATCGTTGAATGGCGGGACTCCTGTGAGGAACTCGAACAGACAGACACCTAACGCCCACCAATCCACTCTGAAATCTGTCGGAGAACAACAAAACCCAGTTAGTTTTATTAGTGCAAACATACAACATGGCTCAAAATGTGTTAGAAATGTGACCACTATTATAAAGCAGTGACAGCAGAGGCCATAAGTTGATTTTTAGGGGGAAAGGAAACAGCAGGAACACAAAACCAGCGTGACACGAATTCAAGTACCATGATAGCTTAAACTGAATAACAATCAGTCATCAAATGTTCAAAAATTCTCTCAGGAATCTGAAATGAGGATGTTTAAAAGTTAAGACATATATACCTTTAACACTGATAAACTTAAAGCTTAAAAGGTGACGTTTCTGTGCCAATACAGCAAACAGAAAGGTGAAAACAACTGCCCAGGATGAGTTGGGTGGTTGCCAGTGTTGCTATGCAGTTGCTAGGGTGTTCTGGGTGGTCAAAAAGACAGAATCAAAGAGTCCACCACCTCAAGTCTGTAACTTAAAGCTTTTTTCACCTGTTTTACTGTGAAAACTGTTTAGAAAAGTAATGGCGTAATAGTAAGAGTAAATCAAAGGCAGGCGTAATGTGGCGTTTGCTTTTGATGCGACGGACCCGAGTTTGACACGTTTTGTACTTTGTGCAAAGAAAAATACATTTTGTTGCCATTTGCACTTAATTTGCAAATAGCCGCTGTCTGTTTTTTATGGCTATAGGACAAACATTGAATAACATGACTAAACTGAAACATTGACTAATTGAATGCCGCAGTTTGTTCAAATTGATAAACCTGAAGTATTCTTCAGTTTTAACGCAAACATAGCATGTGTACAGCCGGATGCATAGCTTTTTAAAGCGTACTCCATTTGATAGCATGCGCAGACAGAGGAGGTCGACACGTGCACAAAAAAAGTTACATTTTTGTCCAATTGCTGAGCTATTTCTTGAAATTTGCGACATGCACTGTAAGCATATATTTTTAAACCCAAAGTATACTTTAGTTTTTCCTAGGGTATCTAAAGTATACATCAGTTTTTACACATACACTAGGGTATCCATACAGTGCGCTGCAAATTTCATCACCACCATTGAACACAAGTAGGCAAATTTTTTTTCTAATTGTACATAGACTCAGATATGCATCACAATAGGGAAGAAAAGACTAATGCAACTTCCGTTGCAAAGTTGCCAAATTTAGAGTATGTATTGTAGGGCTGGGTTAAAAAAAAAAAAAAAAGATTTCTATGAACCGATATCGATTCTTAAGTCCCAAGAATCGATCAGTCATCCTGTTAAATAAACCCAACGTTGTAGAGCCCCTCCCATCCAATAAATCTCAATAATCTTTGTGCTTTGTTACTTTTGATAAGATACAAAGTCTCCCAATTTAAATTACGTCCATTTTTATTACGAAATTTTAACAAAAGAAATAACGTTACCGTTTTGGCGCTGTTTAATGTGGTGTGTAAGTGTGACAGATCACAGAAGCGAAGCTCACATGAACTGATCATCCTGTGCCAGCTGATTAATACCACAGCGTGAAATAAACATGAATGAATGTCAAGGTATGTTAAAAGATTAGATTTACCTCACAAAAACCATATCCAGTGTCCATAAAATCATTAGTCAGCTAGAAAGATTTACAGCATTTTGATAAATATATGCACCATATTACATAGGCTATTCATTATAATTATTTAATGTTCTTCAATATTAATGCATGTTTTAATAAATCAGTCAAGTTATGATGATTGCCACCATTTAAATGTTTATATTTAAAAAAAAATCTAATTAGAGTAGAAATATGATTATGTAATTGTAAAGTTAGTATTATAACTTTATTATTATTTAAAAAAAAAACATAATTGAGTGTAATTTGTGTTTGTATTTAAATCAGTAAATATAGTAATGTACCTACTGACTACCAGGTATTGTTTACACCATTATTTAAGAATTTTTTCACACTTCACATTCACACTTTTCAGGAAGTCAAGCCACAAATGACTTTTACTTTTCTGCACAATAAACTGGTACTATACAATATTTTAACATTGAACTTGTTTTTTTCAGGAGATTGCCCCAGAATTCCCAAGCACCGTCAGAACATCCCAACAGAGTTGAGACAGACAGCATTACTGAAGCATTAAGGGTGATGAATCAGGAGCCGCCAATCACAAAAGCTGCAACCCATAATGGAATTAGTCAGCCACGCCTTTATCTAATGCGGTAAACGCAAGCGGCCCACACATGCACCAACATCTCCATTGCTTACAATCTGAAAGCATACTTACCATCATGTACAGACCCTGAAACTAAAACATAACAACTGTTAATAATGAAGCAAGACTCATTCCCACTTTATATGAATATGTACCAAGTAACAAAAAATTAATTGTTAGGTACAACATACTTATTCTGTTTGTGTTATATTGCAAAGCCCATTTGTGCTATTGAGGTGTGATGGCTTCTGGTAATGGCTGTACGCAAGTCGTGTTCCAGCGGAAGAGTGACCTCTCTGACCCGACATATGACGCATTGATGAACGCGGAAGCGCAGAGGATATAGCAAAACAAAACACCGGTTATGAATAACAAGTCTAAAACAAGAATTTTTAAAGAGTATGTCGGAGGAGCTTGAGTTTGTTGCCCAGTCCTATTTTTTTGAACCTACTCTAACCTAAGCTTATGCTACTCCTACATTGGGTCAGAGGTCACGACTTGCTTACGGCCGTTACCGGGAGCCAGTGATTATAGTTTATAAAGTTATAAAAATTGATATTTTTTCTTACAAGAACGCATCACTTTGCTTCAGAAGGCCTTTATTAACCGAATGGACATCTTTCATAAATGGATGGATGCACTTTTTCGGGCTTCAAAATCTCAGGCGCTACTTACTCCCATTATAAAGCTTTAAAGAGCCAGGATATGTTTTAATACAACTCTGATTGTGTTTGGCTAAAAAAAGAAAGTCATATTATACACCCAGGGTGGCTTGAGTAAATTATGGGATCATTTTTATTTTTGGGCAAACTAAAGCTTTGAGGGGTAAGGGAGGGTCAACAGTGTTAATTACAGATGTAACTATAGAAATGAGTTACAAATGTAATTACATGCAAGTATTTTTTTAAAATATAACTACACATATGTAGCAAGTAAGTGCACTGTATTAAATGCTTAATTTAAAAGACCTATGTATTTCACATATTGTATTATATCATATTGCAGCATTACATGGGCCGTTAGACACCCTACGCTCCAAGCCAGGGGTTGGCAAGTAAGGTTTGCATCAGCCCAAAAAAAAACATTTAGATGGCGGGCCAGAATGTAGTCATGGGAAATTAAGAAATGAATTGATGAAAAATGTAACTAGAATTGCCTGTGACATACTGTTACAGTGCCTTTTTTAACTGGTAGTCAGCTGTTTTGTAGCGTTCACACCGGACGGGAATGATGCGAATAAATCGCGCTATACGCGTGAAGTTGGACGCTTGAACATTTTGAGTTTACTCGCTTCATTCGAGCGTGTAACATTCACTTCACAACAGAAGCGAATTGGGAGGGGCTTTTGCCAGCCAGCTCGTCTCGTTGAGAAATGGCTGACATGGGCTGTTTACACGTCTTTTTTGTTAAAATCTACTTAATGTGTGACAAAACGTAGTTAAGACTTTTTCAGGCGATAATGTAATTGTTTAAAGCTTAAATCTGTGGTTTATTTATAAAAAGAGTGTTTATTTGAACATTTTATCTGGCGTTTTCGGAGTTGTGAGCTCCCATGGATCAGTGGCGCTCCGCGCTCGTTAACCACGGTGAGAGCAGTCTTTCCTCGGCTAGTCCTTCAGACATTTGCCGCTGGCTGATGTCTCTCTGTGGCGTGTCTCAAGCTATAATTCGCCTTGTGTATATGTAACGGGCGATCTTTGGTCAATGGAATTTGTTCCCTGGCAAATCGTTTAGGCTGAGGGCAAAGTGAAGTTTCATTACTTTTTTATTTTTAGGCTATTTAACTTTACATTACCGTTGTAGCCGACTAGCACTGACTTTGAATGTTTGACTGAATTGTTTGCTTTATTTCATATATAGCTTATTATACCTTTTACTTATACTTTTGTATTATTGATCATACATAAACTTGCATTTAACAAAAAGAGACTGGGTTGTGTTTCATGTCATTTAATGTTATCACAGTGATAATCATATTGTCTGAACCAGATATTAATATACAGATTTTCTCCTCATTGTTGTCACTACTAGAGCAAGCTCCTGATTAGTTAACGCAGCGCGAATATCTGCCAAAGTTCAGATTTTTCAACTCGGGCGATTCACACGAATCACGCGTCAAACGTTCAATTCGCGCCGCCTCATTAGTACGAATGGCACCGTAGAATGTCTATTTGCGTCTTTGCATTGACTTAACATGTAAATCACTCACACGAATAGCGTCATTCTCGTCCGGTGTGAATGCACCATTACTCTGTTAAAAAATTGGAAAAATTAATAAAGCAGTAGTGACACTTAACCTGGCAAGTGTATCTTAATTCACCAACTTGCAACACGCTATGTTTTATTTCCTCTTTCCATATTGTGAATAATAAATTTGCTTGTTACACAATGGAGCCTAACTTATTGTAATAATTATTTGGCGTAGCCTACTTTTACACTCAGAATTATTCCTTGGCATCCTCACGTACTAAACTGCATTTTTTTTTATTGTTTGCGTGCTGGAGGTACGCAATTACGTTGTGAGAAAATGGCACTATCAAAGAGTCTAAAGAGGAAAGTCGACAGCGAAAATAGGGCATACAGAGAAGAATGGAAAGACAACTATGCATTCATCCAACCTGGTTTTGTGAATGCAAAGCCGGTTGTCTTATCTGCAACAAAATTGTCGCTGTTTGTAAAGAATATAATATCAGACGACATCACGAGACGAAGTATGGCACCTTTTTTTTAGCTGGTTGTCTTGTCAATATTTTTGATAAAAAGGAAGCTGAATTTGATGTGTTATTGTTGTTCACGTGTTGATGCTGATGCCCAGCGTTATAAGCAAACGTTTCAATGGTTCACTGTTCGTTTTTTTCATATCACACATTTTATGACGGCTATTTTTAAGGTGTGTCTAGCGATCCATTCCACAGACTCTTTTGAATGTCTTTCAGAACTTTCAAATTAAAACCTCTCAATAAATCACAAAATAAAACATTGCTGCAAAAACATTCTCATACTTATTTTGAAGGCAAAAATCACTAAAGTACGGAGCCCGGCAGGTCACCTATAGGACAAAAAAAATACAATCCGTGCCGACGGTTTTGCAATCCTTTCCCTCAGTTTATAAACCGTGATCACGATTTCTTAAACTGTTCCCTCGGTTTAACAAATCGTGCCCAATGATTAATAAACCGTACCCACGAATTTCCAATCCGTGCACTCAGATTTTGTAAACCGTACCCTCAGTTTTTAAATCTGTTCCCACAAATTCATAATCTGTGCGCATGCTTTCACAATCATTGCGCACGGGTTTGTAAAAACTTTACTCACAGATTAATTTTAGAAGAAGAACAGCAAACTCCCAGGTAAATCGTTGTATTCCGCCACCCGTTTATAGAGAATCACTGCAGTTAATATAATTTGATGAATAATACACAATAAAACAATAAGATTCGTTAACACGTAGGCTACCTGGGAGTTTGCTGTTCTTCTTCTAAAATGAATCTGTGAGTAAAGCTTTTACAAACCCGTGCGCACGGATTGTGAAAGCGTGCGCACAGATTATGAATTTGAGGGTACGGTTTGCAAAATCTGAGCGCACGGATTGGAAATTTGTGGGTACGGTTTATTAATCCGTGGGCACGATTTGTTAAACCGAGGGAACGGATTGCAAAACCGTCGGCACGGATTGTTTTTTTTCTCCTATAGGTGACCTGCCGGGCTACGTACTAAAAGACAAATTGATTGTGAGTAAATTATCTTGTAGTAATCTCTCCGGTTCGCACTACCTGCACCAAGCACTACTTGAACCCAGGTCTTTCCGCATGGGAGTCGGACGCTCTAACACTGAGGCTAAAGACTGCAACCTCTAGCTTCAGTCACTAGAGCGTCCCTAGACATGAGTGGATTGAGATTTACCTGCACAGCTCTCACTAGCTGGCCTCTGTTACACTATTATTACAGATCTATTTCAGAACCAGTCGCTATCAAAATAATCTGGCTGCAGGGGCATGCCAATTTTGGCCCGCGGGCCACCTGTTGCCGACCACTGCACTAAGCCATTGCAAAATCCATTATGGTTGACCATTATAATTGAACTAATATTTGAAGCACATATCAGCACAAGATAAACACACATACTGACCACTCAAACTCTTACCATGAGGTTTGCCTATTAAAAGTTCTGGTGCCAGATAGTCAGGGGTTCCCATTATAGGAGCCCCTTCTACACGTTCTGGACCTCTACGGACACTTTTTGGTGTTCTGTAGGGAGTGTGAGACACGACCATCTGCTGTGGAGTCTAGAAAAGAAAAAGGAAATATGACTTTCATTTTAAAAGATTAGCCCACTAAAATGAAAAATCCTAAAAGTTCCAAAAGACTCCTCACCTGGTAAAGTGAGCTGCTCAAACTGGGCCTTTTCTTCTGAACTGGAGTCACTACAGACTGGGCATTGTGGAAGGAGGTTGCTGCAGACATCTCCATGGCATCCAAAGAGGCTAGGCTGAGATGTGACGTACAAGACCGGTTTATGGAGCTGCAGTAGCTTCTGAACGCAACCACGTTCTTGGGTTTGAGGAAGCCAGGTGATTTGATCATACTGTCAGATAACCCATGAGGATGCTCAAGAAGAGAACGCTTAGAATCACTCCAATTTTGCTTTGAGCTGCTTTGCTTTGGTGAAGCTATTGTGGGCCGAGCTGCCAGTGTGATGGAAATATTGTTTTCATCCAGCTCCTCGAAAGAGGACGACAAAGCCTCATGTTTGTAATCCGTAGATTTTTGTGGCGTGTTAGCAACCAGTGACATCTCATGGGCTGAGCTGTCTGAGTCTAAACTAAGGCTTCTTCTGATATTTCGGTCATCGCCAGGTGAGGTTGGGGAGCACAAGTTGGTCTCTGCTTTAAGCAAAGCTATCCCCTCGCCTTTATCGTCGAGATCACAGAATAGATTTTTGGCCACAGCTATGGGGCTAGATTGCTTTGGGCCCATTCTCTCACTGAACTGTTGACATATCGGTGCAGTTTTAACATCATCAAGCTCCACAATTGAGAAAATTCCCGTCAAGCCTGTGCGGGCTATTGAGTTGCCCTCAGGAATATGGAAGGACCTTTTGTACACAGCATCATTTTTCTTGCAGTGGATCTCAGTCTGACCTGGGCTTTTCTCTACTTCTTCAAATGCTCTCTTTACTGAGGATTTGAGCTCTATTGGCGGCTCTGGTTTCATAAAACTGTTCCCAACTGATTGATGGGGAACAGCCTTGTGAACAACCAGTGGTGTGGCACAGTGGTCGCATGCATTAAACTGGAGCCTCTTGGCAGAAATATCTGTTTTAATATTTCTGCTATTGTCCACTTGGTTATTGAGCGGAGTCAAAACATTGTTGGGATCTTGAGGTCGTGCTGGAAACATCTTCCTCCTTTCCAGAGGTGTCAAGGGAAGGTTTCTTGACATTCTATTGCCCACTTCTCTTCTGTTTACCTGAGGAAGGTTCTCGCCATCTTGTAAATTCTAGAATTGCATGACATTGTCAGTTTTATTTTTTAAATATATTGTAAAAAATATATATTTAAAAAAAATAAAATGCTTAATTTAAGTTAACATCTAAAAACACTAATTTCATAACACTTGTCAAATGTAATGTTTAGCAAATCGAATATCAAAATTAATACATTTCATACTGTCAATTATAATAAACAGTATAAACCTAAATTCACTGATTATAATTTGTGTTACTTCTTATATTACGCAGACAATAAAGTATTGCTCAATGTGCTATGAACCAAAAGCCCTTCCCAAAACAGTAATTCTGAAACAAACCTGCTCATCTTCCCACATTGGGCTGACACAGTCTTCAGAATCAGTAGTGGATGGTATCTGGCATGAGTGGGTGCTTCCAACACTCAGCGTCTCGAATCTCTTCCTCGATTTCATCAGCCTTGGCGTCAAACTCCTAGCCAGCAGGCCAGGACTGAACACACTGTTGGATCCTAGAGAATAGCTTATGTTAGACTTTACATTATTCATTTACAGCAAAAACTAAATGGCAAATGTCATTCTTAATAACACTAATGACAGACTCCGGATGAACAT
Source organism: Romanogobio albipinnatus (assembly GCA_023566225.1). Lineage (NCBI taxonomy): Eukaryota > Metazoa > Chordata > Actinopteri > Cypriniformes > Gobionidae > Romanogobio > Romanogobio albipinnatus. Next base: position 9,535,323 of record CM042260.1, on the reverse strand, counting down.
TATTCTGATACATACCTAAAGCTCGATTTTTGCCTACTGGGGAATTCAGGTACTCAACCCGTCTCTTCAGCAGAGGTGAACACAGAGACATATTCCTCTGAATGAGTTTCCCACAGGATTTGGGACTGCCCAACACTGTGCTTCTGTGACGCTTGCCCTCTGTCACCGGGGTATTCTGCCATTTCAAGTAAAAATATGATGTATTATACAAGCTGTTTCAAACAGGCTGCAGACAAATAAATAAAAAATATATAACAGGGCTCGTCACTTCATCTATAAGGCTAGTACATTGTTGTCACTGACATCAGGTTTATGTTTTTTTCTAATATCTTGCAAAGATTTGTGTTGTAATGTGATAAATTCATAACTTTCAACAATACATTTCAAGAAACTAGCTGGGAAATAGAAGATTATATATATTTGGCTGCTTTATTTGTGGAATCTGTCTTTAGAAGGGCTGTGCATTCTTTATATTCAGTCTGCGCTACTTTTTGTAACATTCACATGCAGATGGATGTCTCCGTTGCGTCTCACTGCTATTTTGAATATCTTGTGGTGCGAATGTTGAATTAAGACAGCGTAAAGTTTTAAAGAATGTACCGTTCTGTTGCACTCCATCAAGCCATTTTTAAACAAGCACACGTTCTGTGTGAACAGCCCCTAAGAAACATGCCTGATCAGGGTCCGCTGAAGCCTAATCATACAGGGCTTCCTTCAAACCAACTAGTTCAGATATTTCAACCAAATAAATACTTCCAACACAATTCAAAGGTTTTAGGCCGGTTTGATTTTTGCTCACTAAGGCTGTATTTATTTAATCAATAGTACATTAAATGGGGGGGTATTTATGAGCAGTATTTATGCTATTATTTTGCCTCTTATCAGTCGGAGCTCAGAGATGATCACGTGCGTCTGATAAAAGTTAAAATAATAGCATAAATACTGCTCGGTTTCTCGCAGAAACTGATCGTTTCGCTAGATAAGACCCTTATTCATCGTCTGGTATCATTTAAAGCCCTTTGAAGCTGTACTGAAACTGTCATTTGGACCTTGAACCATTTGGAGCCCATTGAAGTCCATTATATGGAGAAATATCCTGGAATATTTTCATCAAAAACCTTAATTTCTTTTTGACTGCAGAAAGAAAGACATTGACATCTTGGATGACATTGGGGTGAGTAAATTATCAGCAAAAGTTTATTTAAAAGTGAACGAATCATTTAAGGAAATGCCGTTTGGATGCAATCATTTAAGGAAATTTGTTTTTCCGGAGCAGAAACGGAGTCGAAACCGCAGGCTGTGAGTGAAACTGTCTGTGTTTTGTTGACAATCGGCGCATAAGTGCATTTTCTAAAGACCCCTCTGTGAAGCTCCTGAAATTTGCAGACGACACCACTGTCATCGGCCTCATCCAAAACAGTGACGAGTCTGCTTACAGACTGGAGGTTGAACAGCTGGCTGTCTGGTGCAGTTATAACAACCTTGAGCTCAAAATGCTCAAAACGGTGGAGATGATAGTGGACTTCAGGAGGAACAGCCCAGCTCACCCCCACTCACCATCATGAACAGCACTGTGGAAGCAGTGGAGTCATTCAGGTTCCTGGGCACTACCATCTCTCAGGACCTGAAGTGGGAAAATCACATTGTGAAAAAGGCCCAGCAGAGACTGTACTTCCTTCGTCAGCTGAGGAAGTTCAACCTCCCACAGGAGCTGCTGATTCAGTTCTACTCGGCTGTCATTGAGTCTGTTTTATGCACTTCCATCACTGTCTGGTTTGGTTCAGCTACCAAATCTGACATCAAGAGACTACAACGCACAATTCGGACTGCGGAGAGGATTATTGGTGCTCCCCTGCCAACCCTCCAGGACCTGTACTCTTCCAGAGTGAGGAAGAGAGCAGGGAAAATCACAGACTCCACTCACCCTGGACACCACCTGTTTGAACTGTTACCATCAGGACGGCGACTCCGATCACTGGCCACTAGAACATCTAGGCACAGGAACACTTTCTTCCCACAGGCCATTTCCCTCTTGAACAGTTAAAATACACCCCCCAAAGTGCAATACTCTGACTGTTTAGTGCAATCTTTTAAACTCAGGAGATTATTTATGTTTATATATTCATACTACTCAAATACTGTAAATATGTTCATAATCTGTAAATGTTTATTCTGACTAAACGTAACTGACCTTATATTTTTTATACTATTTTTCATATTTGTATTCTTAGAATTTGTATTACTATGTTCTTGTTGTGTTTGTATTGTATTGTAATGTATATGTGCACTGGAAGCTTCAGCACCATGAAAAATTCCTTGTGTGTGCAAGCACACTTGGCAATAAAGCCCTTTCTGATTCTGATTTAATGTAAACAACACAAACGTATAGTGAATAAAAAGTTATCCAGGGATAATGCCATGATATATTGTGTGTGTTCATGATTCTTTAGCTCCAGCCACTGCACGCCTCCACGAGTTTGGCTGTTTTTTAGAAAGAATTGGTACAGCGCATCTGTTATTTATAAATATGATAAAACGCTTCGGTTACTTACGTAACCTCGGTTCCCTGAGAACAGGGAACGAGTATTGCGTTTGCTTAAACGCTAGGGGGATTTCCTTTCCTCGAGAATTTGAAGCAAATTTTTATCCTAAAAATGACCATGTAAAACACAGTGCAGCTGCACGGCTCTCAGCAGGAAGCAACTGCGTGCTGATTGGCTGTGCTGCTGCAACTGCAGAAACCTATGGCGAGACCGCTAGGCAGGAAGGACCAATCAGGTCCCTCTAATATTCCCGCCTCAGGGGGCAGCAGAATTTGCATAGCCAGGGGTATAAAATACCCTGTCCTGCCAGGTTCGTCAGGTTAATCGACTGAAGCGACTCCCTGAGCAAGCGCAAGCACGGCAAGCAACGCAATACTTGTTCCCTCTTCTCAGGGAACCGAGGTTACGCAAGTAACCGAAGCGTTCCCTTTCGAGAGTACTCTCGTATTGCATTTGCTTAAACACCAATGCAAAACGCTGTGCTCGCTTAACGGCTCTGATAGCCTGGAGACATCATACCCAGGCCGACCTAAGTGGGCCGGTAAATATGATATTCATGGAAGTCCTTAACATGAGCCAGACCTGAGTCAGGCTAATTCAATGTGAATAACACACAATGACCTATGCATATAAATACATAGACCAGACAGAGTCGGGTTATAATTGGCATATTGAACGACCAGACAAGTCGAGTCATATAAGGGGATGCATCCACTATCCATCGTGACAAGGTCTGCTTTGTAACCGCGCACCCACGGGTGTGGCCGCCAAAGCACACAAAAAGCTGTTCAGATTGCCTGTAAGCAGCGGAATGCTCCATGTATATTCTCAGCGCTCTGACAGGACAGAGCAAATTCGCATCTTCCTCATCAAGTGATGATGAGAGTGCTCAAAGTGAAATTACCTGTGCTCTGAACGGGGTAGAGAGCACCTTAGGTACATATCCATGCCTTGGTTTGAGGACGACCTTAGAGTCGTTTGGCCCAAATTCCAGACAAGAGGCGCTCACGGAGAGCGCGTGCAGATTACCCACCCGCTTAACTGATGCGAGTGCTAGCAGAAAAGCTAGGATCATTGAGACCCAACGAGGTGAGATCTTGCATGGAGCCCCAGTCCGAGGGAGATTGACAGTCATGTTTAGCTTCTTCCATTTTCTAATGATTGCTCCAACAGTGGACCTTTTTTCACCAAGCTGCTTGGCAATTTCCCCGTAGCCCTTTCCAGCCTTGTGGAGGTGTACAATTTTGTCTCTAGTGTCTTTGGACAGCTCTTTGGTCTTGGCCATGTTAGTAGTTGGATTCTTACTGATTGTATGGGGTGGACAGGTGTCGTTATGCAACTAACGACCTCAAACAGGTGCATTTAATTTAGGATAATAAATGGAGTGGAGGTGGACATTTTAAAAGCAGACTAACAGGTCTTTGAGGGTCAGAATTCTAGCTGATAGACAGGTGTTCAAATACTTATTTGCAGCTGTATCATACAAATAAATAGTTAAAAAAAATCATATTTTGTGATTTCTGGATTTTTTTTTTTTTAGATTATGTCTCTCACAGTGGACATGCACCTACGATGACAATTTCAGACCCCTCCATGATTTCTAAGTGGGAGAACTTGCAAAATAGCAGGGTGTTCAAATACTTATTTTCCTCATATATAATTATATATTATATATATATATATTATTTATTATTTATATATATATATATATATGAGGAAAATGTGTGTGTATGCGTTTTATTTAAATTGTACATTATTATTATTATTTTTTTTTTTTTTTCATTTTACATTAAAATGAAAATGAATGCCATACATATTATATTATATTTTATTTCACGGCTCTGTGGAATACTTGATTCTGATTGGTCAATCGCGCATTCCAGTGGTATGTTATTCCCAGATTACAACCGCCAAAGTGAATAACACACCGCTCATCTGGGTACTACAAGTTATCTTGAACGGTACTACTTATATGCTTAAAGGGTTAGTTCACCCAAAAATGAAAATTATCATTAATGACTCACCCTCATGTCGTTCTACACCCGTAAGATCTCCGTTCATCTTCGGAACACAGTTTAAGATATTTTAGATTTAGTCCGAGAGCTTTCTGTCCCTCCAGAAAGGTAATAAAAACATCAAAGTAGTCCATGTGACATCAGTTGGTTAGTTAGAATTTTTTGAAGCATCGAAAATACATTTTGGTCCAAAAATAACAAAAACTACGACTTTATTTCTAGATTGTCTCTCTTCCGGTCTGTTGTCAATGTTTGATGTTTTTATTACCTTATTTACTCACCCTCAAGTCATCCTAGGTGTATATGACATTCTTCTTTATAGTTGTATTAAAAAAGTCCGGGCTAATCCAAGCTTTATAATGGCATTGATTGTTATTCTGTTTTTGAAGTCCATAAAAAATGCATCTGTGTGTCAAATAACGTGCTCCATACAGCTTTGGGGGGTTAATAAAGGCTTTCTGAAACAAATTGATGCGTTTGTGTAAGAAAAATATCCATTTAAACCGTTATAAAGTAAAGTTTCGGCCAATCGCCTTCCGTATTCAATTTATGGGAAAAATGTTGAAAGTGCCTCTGCAGTTCAAAATGCTTACGCTACATGTTACGCTCATCAGACGTAGCATATGCATTTTGAACTGCGAGAGGCCCTTTCTACACTTTTTCCACGGAAGGGGATAGGCCAGAACTTTACTTTATAAAGTTTTAAATATGGATATTTTTCTTACACAAACGTATCAATTCGCTTCATAAGGCATTTATTAACACCCCGGAGCCACGTGGAGCAGTTATATTATGGATAGATGCACTTTTATGGTCTTCAAAAACAGAGCCACAACTACTGCTATTATAAAGCTTGGAAGAGCCAGGACTTTAACAATTTTATTTGTCTGAAAAAAGAATGTCATATACACCAAGGATGACTGGAGGGTGAGTAAATCATGGGATAAATACAATTTTGGGTGAACTATTCCTTTCAGCATTAATTTCAACATATATGGTAAAAACAAATCTTTTCAGCAATAGATAAAGGCTTAAAGCAGTTTGGAACGGTTTTTCTTCGCGGAAACTTTGCATAAGAGCTAATAAAATATTTAAACTCAAGACAATATTTCATGTATAATTTACTTGAGACAAGTAGCCGTGTAATAAGCGGGATAATGTACATCCAGCCGGTTGTTATCGCAGAATTGTGTATATGTGTGTGTGTGTGTGTGTGTGTGTGTTATGTAAATTTTTTTTTAAAAATCCTTAATTTTACATTACTATTTGTATATATGGCTCAACATTTTAAAAATAAAGAAAAAGTTTTTTAATATACATAAAAATGCTGAGCTATATAAAAAAACGAATTATATAAATCTGCAAATCTACTCACAAGACCAAGAGAGCTGATCAGTGACAGAACTTGACCAGGTGTTCTGAAATAACCATGTTTAGGTTTCACTAAAGAAGGTGTGGTTAAAATGTCCATCAGGTTTAGTTCTGGAGGGTGGGAAAGGAAAACTTGGTTAATATCACAATAAAAACCAAGTATTTTAGCATTTTGGTCATTTAAAAAAAGAAATAATAACTAGAAGAAAAAAAAAAAAGAAACATACCCCTGTCAAGTTTAACCTTGGAGAGCCCAAAGTCTGTGAGCTTAATGTGACCCTCATTCGAGATGAGCATGTTGTCTGGTTTTAAGTCCCTGAAATCAAATGACAAAAAAGGAAGTCAGTTTAAACAACAAAACACGAAAAATGACTCAATTTCCCAGTTTCAGAACTACCTGTGAATAATGCCATGTCTGTGAAGGTAATCGAGAGCAAGCGCGACCTCTGAGATGTATTTCAGAGACATGTCCTCATCAAAGTACCCATAAATATGAAGAAGTGATTTCACATCTCCTCCTATCAGATACTCCATCACCTATGAAAGCATCAAACATGCATGAACCAGTTAAAGTTTCACATTAATGCTGAGGTGAACTTCATAAAACCTGCCAAAAACAAGTACAGGTACGTGAAGCCAGTTTTAGGATGCTTTTGACAGTATTTTATTACATTCAACATGTTCCACATCAGTTCTTTTTGAAATGTAACCTGTACACGTTTTCATGTGAGTCACTCTTATACGTACCAGATATACTTTAGTTGCGGTTTGAAGAGAGTAAAACAGGTGAACAATGAAAGGACTTTTACTGAGAGCCAGAGCATCTCTCTCAGCTTTCATCTGATCAGTCATGTTCTTATCCACCATGTCTGCTTTCTTCACCACCTGCCAGACAAAAGCAGCATTTTGTTAATCAATGCTAACAATTTCAGAAATAAAGTCACCATGAAATCAAAATCACCAATTCTTGTTTTTGATATTTCAGTATATCTTATAAATGATTTATCCAGCACATTGTTTTTTAATTCATGTGCCTTCATCTTAAATCAAAATAACTTTACCTCCCTCTATTCTCTGATAATGTTTACTGGCGCGAGGGCGGGACAACCTGTCTCATACATGAAATCCACCAATAGAAAACCACAACCATCCAAACAATTCCTAATGAACAAAATCATGTCGTGCCCTACATTGTTCAAGAAACTGTTTTACTCATATAGAGTGAGGAAAATAAGTATTTGAACACCCTGCTATTTTGCTTGTTCTCCCACTTAGAAATCATGGAGGGGTCTGAAATTGTCATCGTAGGTGCATGTCCACTGTGAGAGACATAATCTATAAAAAAAAAAAATCCAGAAATCACAATGTATGATTTTTTAACTATTTATTTGTATGATACAGCTGCAAATAAGTATTTGAACACCTGAGAAAATCAATGTTAATATTTGGTACAGTAGCCTTTGTTTGCAATTACAGAGGTCAAACGTTTCCTGTAGTTTTTCACCAGGTTTGCACACACTGCAGGAGGGATTTTGGCCCACTCCTCCACACAGATCTTCTCTAGATCAGTCAGGTTTCTGGCCTGTCGCTGAGAAACACGGAGTTTGAGCTCCTCCAAAGATTCTCTATTTGGTTTAGGTCTGGAGACTGGCTAGGCCATGCCAGAACCTTGATATGCTTCTTACAGAGCCACTCCTTGGTTATCCTGGCTGTGTGCTTCGGGTCATTGTCATGTTGGAAGACCCAGCCTCGACCCATCTTCAATGCTCTAACTGAGGGAAATCTCGCAATACATGGCCCCGGTCATCCTCTCCTTAATACAGTGCAGTCGCCCTGTCCCATGTGCAGAAAAACACCCCCAAAGCATGATGCTACCACCCCCATGCTTCACAGTAGGGTTGGTGTTCTTGGGATGGTACTCATCATTCTTCTTCCTCCAAACACGTTTAGTGGAATTATGACCAAAAAGTTCTATTTTGGTCTCATCTGACCACATGACTTTCTCCCATGACTCCTCTGGATCATCCAAATGTAAACTGGCAAACTTAAGACGGGCCTTGACATGTGCTGGTTTAAGCAGGGGAACCTTCCGTGCCATGCATGATTTCAAACCATGATGTCTTAGTGTATTACCAACAGTAACCTTGGAAATGGTGGTCCCAGCTCTTTTCAGGTCATTGACCAGCTCCTCCCGTGTAGTTCTGGGCTGATTTCTCACCTTTCTTAGGATCATTGAGACCCCACGAGGTGAGATCTTGCATGGAGCCCCAGTCCGAGGGAGATTGACAGTCATGTTTAGCTTCTTCCATTTTCTAATGATTGCTCCAACAGTGGACCTTTTTTCACCAAGCTGCTTGGCAATTTCCCCGTAGCCCTTTCCAACCTTGTGGAGGTGTACAATTTTGTCTCTAGTGTCTTTGGACAGATCTTTGTTCTTGGCCATGTTAGTAGTTGGATTCTTACTGATTGTATGGGGTGGACAGGTGTCTTTATGCAGCTAACGACCTCAAACAGGTGCATCTAATTTAGGATAATAAATGGAGTGGAGGTGGACATTTTAAAGGCAGACTAACAGGTCTTTGAGGGTCAGAATTCTAGCTGATATACAGGTGCTTAAATACTAATTTTAGCTGTATCATACAAATAAATAGTAAAAAAAAAAAATCATATATTGTGATTTCTGGATTTTTTTTTTTTTTAGATTATGTATCTCACAGTGGATATGCACCTACGATGACAATTTCAGACCCCTCCATGATTTTCAAGTGGTAGAACTTGCAAAATAGCAGGGTGTTCAAATACTTATTTTCCTCACTGTAAGTAGGGCTACACGATTCTGGACTGAGAATGACAACTTTTTGTTGTGTTTCAAACAGTTTCACATTTTCCCCACGATTCAGAACAAAGTAACGTAATTTACTAGAGGATCTGACAAAAAGTAAATTGCTGCGGTCTGTTTTAAACATTTAATTAATCTAAATGAATTTTAGGTTAAAGGAATGATACAATGACTCACTCATAAATTAATATTAACTTGTTGATCATCAATGTAATCGATACAATTACTATTTGAAGCACCATGTTACTTTCTAAAGGTGATTTACTTTATTTTGATCGCTTCCGTAGACGACAGCATTTATAGCCGAACTATAAACGTTTATCCCAGTTCTTCTGTGACAATAGGAATATTTGAAACAAAAAAAAATTATATTGTGTGGTTGAAAAGAAAAGTTTGTGAAGCGGATTTATACCTATACTTGATTTTGATTTGAATGTCATGGTGTGATTTTGTCAAAGGATTAATCAAAGACTTTCATAGACAGGTGAATCGTTGTCATTTAGGAATGAGGTTGCGTGGGTGTTTGAATCTACACACACACACACCGAACAGGCATAACATTATGATAGGTGAAGTGAATAACACTGATTATCTCTTCATCACGGCACCTGTCAGTGGGTGGGATATATTAGGCAGCAAGTGAACATTGTCCTCAAAGTTGATGTGTTAGAAGCAGGAAAAATCAGCAAGCATAAGGATTTGAGGGTCAAATCGTGACGACTAGACGACTGGGTCAGAGCATCTCCAAAACTGCAGCTCTTGTGGAGTGTTCCTGGTCTGCAGTGGTCAGTAGTATCTATCAAAAGTGTTCCAAGGAAGGAACAATGGTGAACCAGCGACAGGGTCATGGGCAGCCAAGGCTCATTGATGCATGTGGGGAGCAAAGGCTGGCCCGTGCAGTCCGATCAAACAGACGAGCTACTGTAGCTCAAACTGCTCAAAAATGTAATGCTACTTCTGATAGGTGTCAGAATACACAGTGCATCACAGTTTTTTGCATATGGGGCTGCATAGCCACAGACCAGTCATAGTGCCCATGCTGACCCCTGTCCACTACCGAAAGCACTAACTGGACCACGTAGCAATGGACGAAGCTGGCCTGGTCTGATGAATCACGTTTTCTTTTACATCACATGGATTAACTGGGGAACACATGGCACCAGGATGCACTATGGGAAGAAGGCAAGCCGGAGGAGGCAGTGTGATGCTTTGGGCAATGTTCTACTGGGTAACCTTGGATCCTGCCATCCATGTGGATGTTACTTTGGCACGCACCACCAACCTAAGCATTGTTGCAGACCATGTTCACCCTTTCATGGAAACGGTATTCCCTAGTGGCTGTGACCTCTTTCAGCAGGATAATGAGCCCAGCCACAAAGCAAAAATGGTTCAGTAATGGTTTGAGGTGTTGACTTGGCCTCCAAATTCCCCAGATCTCAATACAATCGAGCATCTGTGGGATGTGCTGAACAAACAAGTCCGATCCATCGCAAATTACAGGACTTAAAGGATCTGCTGCTAACATATTGGTGCCAGACAGATACCACAGCACACCTTCAGGGGTGTGGTGGAGTCCATGTCTCGACGGCTCAGGGCTGTTTTGGCAGGGGACCAACACAATATTAGGACGGTGGTCATAATGTTATGCCTGGTCGGTGTATGTGTGTGACAGTGTGACATGAATCACATCAAATGAGTAAAGATACATTTTGATAAATACCTACTTAATCGAATATAATAGAATGCTCATTATAATAATGAATTGCATTAATAACTAATATATAAATAGGTATTTTAAATAGAATACTCAATAACAAACATAAGTAAACGTCTGTATACCTTGACTGCGAAGAGTTTGGAGTTGCATGTCTTTCTGGCGAGGTAAACTTTCCCAAAGGCTCCTCGACTGATGGGTTTGACCAGCACAAAGTCCTCGATGGAGGGAGCTTTCACTGCGCTGCTTGAGCCTTCAGATGAAGACCCATGGGCTTCCATCTCTTCAAATATCAATTTAATCCAACTAGAGCACTTGCCGTGCAGTCGGTCGTCTCACCGTACAGTCAGTTGTCTCATTCAGAGACACTTCTTGTGTTGAAAATCAAACACATATCACCACAAAATCTTTTAAACGCTAAGTTACATGCATTCGACCTGTGATAGTGTGAATAGGACAGCCCTGCGTTCAGTCCACCTCCTCCATTCTCACTGTTGACAAGCGGGACGAGTTTGTTTTGAAATTTCAAATGTGCCACTTAAATTTGGGTCCTAAGACGCGACGGTTTAGCCGCCTAAAAGTAAAAGAAAATAGTCAACTAGGGGGGAAAAAAGATTATTTATGATTATTCACGATTGTATAAGAGCTGATATGTATTGTATGAATGTGATCATTTTTATTTTATTCTTACACCAGTAAATTACTGTTACATTTCCGCAAAACGAGACAGGCAAAGATTCTGGCTACTTTGCGGGTCTTTAAGCGAGCAGAAGTACGGAAGAAGAGAAGTCGCCCTCTGCTGGCCAGAACACACCGTAGTGACAGAATAAACCCCTGGTTTAGAAATCCCATAATGTTTTTTTTATTGTTGAAGACGTTTATGTACAAACACGTAATCATTTACATTCCAAATATTTTGGGAACTGGCCCTCAAACGTCATAAACTGAAGCACAGACGACAAACAATACTTCATGCAATAATTAAACACTGATTGGTCCATCTTCAACAGCGTTGAGAAAAGTAACAGGTTCACGTCACGTCTCTGGCAGCTGTAAATACTAGACATACAATTTTACATTTAGCGTAGTATTTTTTAACGTATTCTTAGCCTCATTATTGTCTTTTTTCACAGAAACACAGAATGACAATATCAAGCACCACCAGCAGCCCATACTCAAGTTCACTGTAAACGCAATGTTATGATTTTTTTTTTCTTCTTAACCTGCACCGCCAGTGAGCAATTTAATTCTTTATCAGCGTAATTCACCAACATCTGAAGTCCGGTTTTAATCAAAAGGCTAAATTATAGCAGAAATAATAGTTTTAAAGAATGAAGTTGGTGATATAGAGCAATTGCAGGCTAACAAAGGCGGTCGGCCGAAACCTTACGAAAAATAAACCATGGTTTTACTACAAATAAAACCAAAAAAACATGGTTATTGTAATAAAGCCATGGTAACCGCAAATTAACCATGGTTTTGCTTCTCTAACCACAGTTTAAACATGGTATTTGTGGTTAACTGTAGTTATATAAATGGTATTCAATTAGCCAAAAAAACATGGTTATAAATTTTTACTACAATAAAACCATGGTTAATATTCCTTTATAAAGATTTAAATATGGATATTTTTCTTAAACAAACGCATCGATTCGCTTCAGAAGGCCTTTATTAACACCCCGGAGCCGCGTGGAACGTTATTTGACGGACATATGCATTTTTTATGGACTTCAAAAACAGAGCAACTAGTACATTTACATTACATTTAGTCATTTAGCAGATGCTTTTATCCAAAGCGACTAACAAATGAGAGCAATAGAAGCAACTAGAACAGTCAAGGGCAACAGTAAGTGCTGCATGACAAGTCTCAGTTAATCTAGCACAGAACACATAGGACAATTTTTTTTATTATAAATATATAAATAGACAAACAGAAAGTGAATGGAGTGCTAAGTGCTATTAGTCAGGTGCTGCTGGAAAAGATGTGTCTTTAGATGTTTTTGGAAAATGGTTAGAGACTCGGCTGCTTGAATTGAGATCAGGTCATCATCAGGTCATTCTACCAGGAGGGAACTGTCCAGGAAAAGGTCCGTGAGAGTGATTTCATGCCTTTTTGTGATGACACCACAAGGCGTTGTTCACTAGCAGAACGTAAGCTTCTGGTGGGTGTGTAAGTCTGAACAAGCGAGTTAAAGGGATAGTTCACCCAAAAATGAAAATTCTGTCATCATTTACTCACCCTCAAGTTGTTCCAAACCTGTATGAGTTTCTTTGTTCTGCTGAACACAAAAGATGATATTTAGAAGAATGTTTGTAACAAAGCAGATAGAGCAACTATTGACTACCATAGTATTTTTTTCCCTACTATGGTAGTCAATGGTTGCTCTATGTGCTTGGTTACAAACATTGTACAACTCGGTACAATAAAACTTTCTCAGCTATCTTGTGTGCCCAGTCCATCTCTCTCTGGACTGGCAGTGCTTGCAGAGTCAGACGGTGCCTCGCCAAACCATGCCCCCTCAGCCACATTATCTAATACTAATTTCAAATGCAAAGATGTCAGCCAATCACAACAGTGGGCGTTTTCACTGAAGTCTCACAGACTTGAAACAGCATTCAAACCAGAGGGCTAATTTCAGTATAGAAAACGCTTTTTATTTCTAAATTATGCCATTTTTTGATGTGAAAACCATACTAACAAATATAAGTACACCTCAGGAAACATAAAATAATAAAAAAATCCATGCTATGGGACCTTTATGGGACCACAAAAATATGCCCATCTGCTTCAGTTTCTTCCATTTAAGCACAAAGCACAGCTGCAAATTCTAAAAAATAATAATAAACAACTAGTTTTTGTATTACCAATCTGTCACGGAACAGAGACGGAAGCAAGTGCAAGTAAACTCTTTTAATGAAGAAATGATGTACACAGAGGAAGTCAATAAAGAGCAGGCTAGCGGCGCAGGGACTCCGATGGCCAGATGACGACGGTGAATGGAGTGCAGAGTGCGATGAACAGGTGACGATGAATCCAGAACCACGGGAACACGAACAGGAACAGGAACAGGAACAGGAACAGGAACAGGAACAAGGAAGGCATGGACTCAGACGCAGACTGGAACATACACGCCGGAGATCCACAAATAACGATCTGACAAAGAGATGAGAAAATTATGAGTCTATATAGGTTGATAATAATGAGTCGGGACTGACTCATTACTGGTGTCGGGACTGATGAGCCGGATGGCTGATGATCCAATGAGTGGGCAAGCCCACACAATCAGCACGCACACACACATAACAAAAGCACGTGAGACGAGAAAGAGACATGGATTTATGAACCGTGACACAATCATGTATGAAAAATGCTTATTCACTCTTTGTATTTGTATATGCAGCCTCTCCCATCATCACTCACAAACTTGAGTGTCGATTGTAACGCCACTGATCGCCGCATTCCTCAGAACATTCGGTGAGTATAATGTTGAGTGCAGCGGCTTATGCTGGCCAACTACTAGGTGAACCCGGAAATGTTGAGTAGCCTACACCAAAGTTTTATTGCAGAAATGTGAAGTATGGGTCCCCAGCATACAGAAACTGCTGGATGCTAAAACCACTCACATATTGTAAAAATTGGCCATACAGTGCAAAATATGTGGTCAAAATGGACGATTATGCTAATTATGCACATTGATTTCTGTATGCTGGGGACCCATACTTCACATTTCTGCAATAAAACTTTGGTGTACTCAACATTTCCAGGTTCACAATGGGGCTCTATGGGCTGGCTATAGACTACTTTTGTAGAGAGTCGGCGAGTGTGTGAGTATTCTTTTTATACAGGGTATGGGGATCTGAATTTTAATATTTTCATAGATAGATAAATAAATGCACAGTGGGTTTTTGAGTGGAAATGGAAGGCTGATATGCAAATCAATAATGATCAAACCATTTTTTTCTTCTTCTATATAATTGTTTATAATTTATATTCCACTGACCAACCGATAGCAGATAACACATTGAAGTGATACTAAAAGCTTGGCTTAAATTTCAGGCATCATCATCATGGCTTGGCTTCGTGAACAAAGATTTAGGAAGGACATCCACGTCTTCTACAGGCACGCTGGTGGCTGACGAGGCCTCATGACGGCCCTTGCTGTGGGGCGGTGGTGGGCAATCATGGAAGTTTCAGATCCCATATCTGAGCATGAGTATGGGGACCTCTTCTCAGGCCAGTGTTGGGGAACAGTGGAGGCAGGAGGAACTTCATCCCCCACATCCCTGGTCTTCAGTGATACATCTGTGAAGGCTCTGTCCCAGAACGTAGGTTTCTCAAATGCAACACTGAAGACCATGGACCAGAGGAGAAAGTGGAGGCAGAAAAGGCCACAGATAGCACCTGTGTCGGGTCCAAACAAAGAGGAAAACTCAGGATCCCAAAACATCTGATTAAGCATCTGCAAAAGACCTCTGTTGAAATGCCCACCAAATCTCTGAGGGCACCTGTGGCTGCCCCAAAGGTGCTTGCATGCTCCCCACATGGAGCACACATGCCAGACAGAAAAAGCCAGAGGGAGCACCTGTGCCTGCTGGGTCCCCCCAGGTACCACCTGTGCCTGTAGAGTCCCAACAAAGTGGAAAATTCACTGTCCCTGAGCATCTGACTGAGGATCTGCAAAAGGCTTCTTTTGAAACACCCATGCCCAAGAAGCCTCTGAGGGTACCTGTGACTGTCCCAAAGGTGCTTGCATGCTCCCCACATGAAGCAGCCATTCCAGACAAGATCGCAGATAGGCCAAAACTAAAGATCCCTGAGCCACTGAGATCTGAGCTGCTGCAGCAGAAGCCTCAAGCCCCTTCTCTGAAGATAGAGCCTGTCTGCTGTGCACCAGTTATTGAAAAGATCTCAGAGTGGAAATATCCTAAAAACCCTGAGCAGCTGAGCAAGGAGCTGCTGAGGCAGCGTTTGCAAAATGCACCAGTGCTTGTGCCTGCCCCAAACCTCAGGATCCCTAGGCAGCAGAGGGAGAAGTGGGAACAGCAGCAGAGGCAGCTGAATATCCCACAGGAAGTGGAGCACTTAACCTTATCTTCATTTTTTTTTTCTTTCCTTTTCCTTATTTTCCTTCTATTTTCATCTACTTCTTCCCTGCCCTAGTGTGTGATGCTCTGTGCAATGTCCAAACTTAGTACTTCAGGCACTTTCTCCCGGGTCTCCCCAGAAGAGGGTGTGTCCATGGAGCACAGAAGCTTCTGTAAGTCCCGTCTCTCTCTTGTTTTTACTTATTTTAAGATTTATTCAAAAAAGTAAACATTGCCTTCAACTATGCTACTATGTTTTCTAGGTCCTCTATTTAAAATCCTTTTATATTAATAAGATACACCTTTAGATTTAGTCTAAGCACTCATTAAACTTGCCCAGCATTGCACGGTTATACATGTATCTGTTCCCTCAACAGGACAATGTAGGTCTGTGTCAGGCAGCGCCACTAAAACTGTGTATGAAAATTGACAACCATCTCAAACTGAGGAGCTACAACCATCAAGCTCCTCAGAAAACCACTTCACAACTGAAGCAGAGAACTCCGAGCCTTCAGCCCAGGACCCAGCTGAGCCGGAAAAGAGCATGGGTGAGACTCTCCTATCTCTCAGTTTTTACTTAGATTTAGAAATGAAATGCTTTAATAATTTACTCTGGGACGTTAATCATATCATTTTCACTTCAGACCCCTCATATTGAAATGGTAGAAGCAATTTGTCTTTAGATTTTCTTTAAGAATCTCTCATTAAATCTGGTCAGCGTCACATGATTATGTGTGTTCCTTCAACAGGACAGTGCAGCTGTGGATCAGTCGGCCCATCAGTGTTTGTACATGCCTTATATGAGTGCATGTAAATATAAACTGTGTATGTATTTTTTTGTCAATGACAACACATGAATTAGTGTTATATAATCAGATAATTTTCATCTGCTGTCACTGCACTGATTCAACTCACACACTAAGCCAAAGGATAGCATTATAACAATATAAATCATATTTATGGCTGAAGACAATGGGTATATAATACAACCGATTCAATATTTCTATGAATAAATGACATTGCTTATTCCTTCAATCAGGAATGAGCTAGTGATGATACTCATGCTAGATATGCTCATATAGCCCCTCTAGCTTTCTGGAAGAAAGAAGCCACATGTGACCATTCCTTCTGCAAAAAAGTAATTGTTTTCATGCTCAGAGTTTTTGTCATACTGTCTAAACTGTTTTTAGTATTATAAAGTATTATAAAGTTCATTTTATATCATTTTAATCAGTGTTTTCTTAGCTTCCAAAAGACATAGCTACCATGTGTCAAGGCTATAGTGTCAAGCTAGCATAGCAAGTTTTATCATGGCTGTCAGTTGTCCTCTATGACAACAATTCATGTAATCTATATAAACTCTATATAACCAGTATTGTGTAAGTTACTCTAAAAAGTAATTAATTACTAACTACTAATTACATCTTTCAATAGCCAGCATTGCAGGTAGGCCTATATCACCTTTTTTAAGTAAATACCGTCAGACTAGGCCACAATGTAGGGAGCGTGGGGCACAACCTAACGCGGGGTTAGTTGTAACACACATGGTTTAACACTTTCCACACATGCCAGGATGACGAAACTTAGTGTATTTACTAGTTGCCATATCAACATTATTTAGAGAAAAAATAACGCCAAAATTAAAAAATCTTTGGAAGATATCACTGAACACTTATTTAACCATAGCAAAAGTAAATTTCTTACTTAAGTTTATTTTTCATCTCTGTTTTTTGTGTTTATTTTAAACAGGACAAATCTGATTTAAAAAAAAATCTTATATCTGTTATTTAACAGTTGATAAAGTTCTTTAATGCTGAAGACATACGAGCCGGGGTTAAATCCCAGTTGAGCAGGCGGGGCATGTTTTAACACTGCTTTACAATGTGCCCCTTAAGAAATATGATATTATATTCTATACTTTTATGAATTTTTTGAGAAACCATGAGAAAAGGGTGAATAATGACTGAGAGTCAATGTTTTTAACTGTGTTGAATAACTGTGTTTTGAGGTGTGTTTGTTGTCAAACTCAAAAATCAGTATATTTTTAATAATTAAAAAATGCCATTATTTAAAAAAAAAAAAGTTAATAATTGTATTTTATTGACAAAATATTTTAGTTTGTCTTGGATATTTGTTTGATTATATCAGGTAACATTTTAAGCTGTCATTTGGTCATGTTACAATGTACCCCACCTATGGGGCATGTTGTCACATTTCACTTGCATTCTTTCGGGGTAAATCAAGAAAAAAGTATACACTGTATAAATGAAACAAAACCACATATTTGTACTAGACGTGGGGAATTAATGTGAGAAAAAATAAATACTCTGAACCTCAAGGGGATTTACACAAACTGAGACAGTCAAAAAGCATTAGGTTGTGCCCCGCTCTCCCCCTAGGTAATTAACCAAAACATGGTTGTTAGGCTACTTGGAAATAAGTAGGGCTCTATGGGCTGGCTATAGACTACTTTTGTAGCGAGTTGGCGAGTGTGTGAGTTTGCTTTTTACACAGGGTATGGGGATCTGAATTTTAATATTTTCATAGATAGAAATATTATCTTTATTATCTATATAATATTATCTACCCCCCCGCCCCCCTTAGTCTTTATACAGTTAATTTAACTTAGTGAAGACCCTGTCTGTGTACAAATAAAATAAAGAAATTGCAATATGATGTTAAAGTAATTATTTGTATTACATTTTAATGAATGCTGCAACCGTCTCCTCTTATAGGGTAACATTTGAGTTTGTCTATTCAAGTATAAATTGTATGTATATTATCATATGTACGCATGTTACAGCGGTGTGGGCGGGTAGCTGACAGATTTGGGTTTAATGTATTAAAATATTGGCTTTCCAATAAAAAGTCTCTGAGAAACTGAAGAAAATGCAAAACGTGTTGCAACCGTCCCCACTCTCCCCTACATAAACTTAAATTTTACATTTTAAAAACTTTAAAACATGATATAGCCTATTGCACACCTAAATTATCTTCAAAGTTTCGATTTTCAACTGCTAAAAACTAATATAAAATTGCATGTTAAAGGTCCCGTTCTTCGTGATCCCACTGTTCAAACTTTAGTTAGTGTGTAATGTTGCTGTTAGAGCATAAATAATACCTGTAAAATTATAAAGCTCAAAGTTCAATGCCAAGCGAGATATTTTATTTAACAGAAGTTCCCTTTCAAAGCCTACAGCGAACGGCCGGCTTGGACTACATCCTGGTACTTCCTTCATTAATTACGTCAGTCAATAGAACAGTAGAACAGACTAACCTCCGCCCACAAGAATACGTGCAAAAAGGGGGCGTGGTCTTGTTGCTGTCCCACGTGGAGAAGAGGACGTGTCGCGTGGAGAAAAGGAAGTGTTGCGTTTGAGTGTGTTTGTCGCCGAGACGCTGTTATTTTCATCCCGGAGTCAAATCACCTTTGTTTGGCTTTCCCAGGGACGCTGTAGAGATCATTAAGCGCATACATCTCCCGTTAAGAGGCGTGACCTTTCCACGTGCGCTAAGCTGCTGTCGAATCACAACACGGGAACCGTGACACGTTCGCTAAGATGCGGTCAAATCACAACACGGGAACCGCTGGCACAATCAGAACTCGTTACGTATTTCTGAAGGAGGGACTTCATAGAATAAAGGAACTCATCAGCCGTTTTTAGGACAGTGAAAACAGCGGTGTACAGATAAGTACATTGTGTTAAAAATACTGTTTTTTTTACATGCGAAACATGAACACATGTTATATTGCACACTGTCAACACAATCAAAGCTTCAAAAAAACACGAAGAACGGGACCTTTAAAAGATCTAAATTGACAAACCGTAATAATACATTTAGTAATTCGAATATATTTTACCTTTAAAAAAGCCACGAGGTGGCGCTGTAATCCTCTAATATTGTACTCATGGGTCATATGCGTCGATTATTTGACAATTAAATTAGCGGATTTGTTGTAAAATCTGAAATAAACTGAATTGAACTTAACTGAAAAGTTAAAAACTCCTGTGTTAGCCAACTTGAAAAAAAAAACTTTGTAAAATTGTATTTACATTTTTTTTTATTTTATTAGATTCATATCAAGAGTCCCCTCTCTCTCTCTCTCTCTCTCTCTCTCTCTCTCTCTCTCTCTCTCTCTCTCTCTCTCTCTCTCTCTCTCTCTCTCTCCCGTGCATGTCTTTGATCGCAGGTTTGGAAAAGGGCAGCTGTCGTGCTGCTCCCTCCTACAGAGAAGAACAAACGTTATATTCATCTGCCTCTGAAACTCCCCCGAGCAACTTCAGGACAGACGGAGCACAATAATATAATTAAATGCAGCTGGACGCAGACACGCACGCCGTCTGATCTGTTCCACTGTCAGTTCTTACAATGTGGAAGATCTGCGGTGTCCTGATCGCCTGGGCTCTGCTGCTCAACCTGCATGTGCGAGCTCGGTCTCTAAACAGGTAAGTTTCTTCAGTCATGATGCGCGCGCACTGAATGCTCATGTATGATCACGCACATCGCGACGCGGCGGATCCTCACATACGAAACCGCTGTGCGTTCATGTGAAAGTTGTATGATTCATATAGGCTGTATTGCAAAAATGAATGCTGCATCGATGCGGGTGTTTATTGTTCTTTCTCTTGTCTAGACAGACCTTCACGTGTGGTGGGAATATCACAGGAGAGTCGGGTGATATCGGTAGTCAGGGTTATCCGGGAGTCTATCCGCCGAATACCAAATGTGTGTGGAGAATTACTGTAAGTAACTGATTTACTGCCGAATGTAAATGACATGCGTCTTAATAATAGATAAAACCATTTGCATTTCCTGAAGGAAATATCAGAGCCCTGTAAAATATAATAGTTGCCATGTTAAGGGGGCTATAGTTAAAGTCCCCATGAAACCAGAATCGAACAAAATTAACCAATCAGAATTTATCCTGTGACATAACCGTGTTCGGTAGGTAAATTTATGAAATAAAATGCTGACTGAAATCATTTTCAGTCACACAGACTTTTTTTGCTTTTCCGCAATATTAATTAATAGCCTAGTCTATGGAAGCTTGTTTCTGGCACATAATAAAACAGTAAAATGGTAATTGTGACAATTTATCTCACAATTTTTACTTTTTTTTCTCAGAATAGGGAGTTCCCACAATTCAGACCTCACAACACTGAGACCAAAAAAATCAGGATTGCTCAATATAATTGGTATAACTGATATTGTGGCTTATTTTCTCTCAATTGCAAGTTTATATCTCGCAGTTCTGACTTTATTTATCGCAATTAGATATAAACTCAGAACTATGAGGTATAAACCTGAATTTGCAAGAAACAACGTCAGAATTGCAAGATAAAAAGTCGCAAATACCTTTCAAATTTTTTTTATTCCATGGCGGAAAAAGCTTCTATAATAATGAGTAACGCTGCATTCACATGGTGCATCGGCATCAACGCTTGATGGAGGGCATGTCTGAAGCTTGGTGTTGACGCAACCATCACAATGACGCCAGCCAATCAAATTATTTCTCCAGTGTTGCATGAACGCAATTGGCTAGCGTCTGAAAAGTTGAACATTTTTCAATTTCTGCCGCAAGCAACGCCAGTGTTGTCATGCAACGCAACCCACAATTCAGTTTGGCAACACATGATGTAACCTATTCAAAGTAAATGAGTGTCAACAGCTCCGTAATGGCGAAGAATACAAAAACACATGACGAGAGAAACCACAAATTTGTTATATAGGCCTAGCAGGTTACAGAAAATGTTTTTACAGATCTCAAGTTAGCATAGACCCTACCAGATCTAACATCTGTATTGTATGTGCATTTATATGTTTTTAATACACAATCCATCTGCATATCCAGGAATGTATCCATACACACTTAAATGGCATACATATACAGAACTTCTTCATTGAATACAGTGCATGCTGTGAAATATTGCAGTCTGAAACATTGTTCAGTAAGTACAAAGTTTGCATTTTAGACATTCTCTAACAAGTCAATTTTTCAGAACTTTAATCTTAAAAAGTTTATTTAAAAAAAAAAAAACAGATAACAGCTGAATGTTTGAATGTATCTGTATGTTTAGTGTTTTGGGGTGAAATAAAAAAAAGAAGTCAAATGTGGCTCTGCACTGCATGTACTGTAATGATGATGCAATAGAAAGTCGTGGCAAGAATCAGTGTGTGTCTGGTTGTAATCTGTGTTTGGTTTGGCTGTTGGCCACATTACATCCTTGTGGCAACTCCAGACTCATTCTAGCATTTTATTACATTGCCATCATAGCATATAAGAGACTCAATTGGTGACCACTCTGGCTAAAAGGGATTGTCCACTTTATTTTAAGAATCTTAATTATGGCAGAGACTGATTTCCATGTTGCAGTAAAAATACAAATAAACATATACTGTATACAGTACTGGTCAAAATTGAGAAACATTACTATTTTTAATGTTTTTGAAAGAAGTCTCTTATTCTCATTAAGCCTGCATTTATTTGATCAAAAATACAATAATATTGTTTTCTATTTGAAAATACTTTAAAACAAATTGTATTTATGTGATGCTGAATTTTCATAAGCCATTACTTCAGTCTTTAGTGTCACATGATCATTAAGAAATCAATTCTAACAGTTGTGCTGCTTAATATTTTTACATATCTTTTCAACATTTTATATTCTTTTCAACATTTTATTAATCAAAGAATCCTGAAAAAAATATCACAGGTTAAGAATGATTAAGATTAAGAATGTATCAAACATTGATTATAAATCATCATATTATTCTGAAGGATCATGTTACACTAAAGACTGGAGTAATGGCTGATGAAAATTCAGCTTTACATCACAGAAATAAATTATATTTTAAACTATATTCAAAAAGCAAACCATTATTTTAAATTGTAATAATATTTCACAATATTACTGTATACAATATATATATATATATATATATATATATATATATATATATATATATATATATATATACACTAATGTGTTACAATGGTGTGTTACTCACTAAAAAAGTAACAAATTGCGTTATGTAACTTTTGTGTTTCTTTTTCTCATCTTGGCTGTATTTTTTTTTGGACAGATACTGAATGTGTTTTTGTGAAAGTGAGATGAGTAAATGCATGCTCACAGTGTCTAGAACGACAATATCCATCATGTTCACACAGCGCACACAACACCTCTGACCTTACTCATGATTTATCTCAACATGAGGACAGGAGAGCTGTCAGTCAATGAATGGGACAACTAATTAACTTGTGTTACATATTTGAAAAACTAACTCAGATATTTTGTTGTAAATGTAAGCATAATGGGTAACACTTTATAATAACTAAAAGCTATGAAGCATTTGTTAAGTAAATAGTTAATTCATCATTTATAAAGCATTAATAGACATTACGCAGTTTATAAATACAGCTATAAATGCTTTATTCTTGATTTATAAACATATATAATGTGTTTAATAACTCTGTTTTCATACTTTATAAATGATCAATTTATAATTTCTAAATTAAGTATTACATTATTTACAAACCAGTTATTTAGGAGTTATCAGTGGTTCATCAGATCATTTAGAAAGTGTAAGTAAAGGATTAATAAACTATTTAAATGTACATTTATACATCTTATTATTTAGACATATAGTAATAATAGCTCAGTGTGTTAATAAATGCTTTATTAACATGTATTTCCACTGTAAATCATGATTAATTCAGGTAGTTATAAAACATTTGGTAGTTGTCAGTTAACTATTTCTGTGAGCTCATCTAAAGTGAGGACTATTTATGTCTCGTAAAGCTTTTACAAAGGAGATTTAAAGGCTCAGTTCTCTTCTGAACATAAAAAGGAAACAAACACAACACAGAGGAATATAGCACATAGAAATATTTATTTCAAAATGCAAAAATGGAGACCGTACAACTAGTAACTTAATATAAAATTAAAATTAAACCTCTTCAATGTCAAAGAAAATAATATTCCTGTAGACCGTCAAATGAAACTAAGCCTCTGCAATCTGATATAAAAATTAGTGGTGGGCATAGATTTTTTTTAAAAATCTAGATTAATCTAGATTAATTCCAAAATTAATCTAGATTAAAATGGCTCATTTGAATTCTGCCGAAGGCATTCAGAATATGTGTGCTCGTAAGTGATCCTTTGTCTTTTTGTAGTTTGAATAAACTTCTGTCCCTTTAAGACCTGACGCACGCATATCCAAACACTGTTCCTGTGAGCTGGTTACGACGTTAAAACTCACGTTAAAACTCACCAAGATGGGCACTGAGACATTTTTGAGTGTATTTGACCATTAATAAGATGGAAAAAGGAGCTCATTTTTTGCACTTGTATGTCAGAGGCGGCTTTATTACGGTATGTGTGTGTGTGCGCTTCAGATGCGAGCGCGAAATCTGCGGGAATTAGTAGAATTAACATTATGTGCAATCCCGCACAAAATTCAGACCGGTCACACCAATACTAACAAAAGTCCAGCAGAACACGCGTTCGCAATGTTCAGAGGATTAAACGGACTGAATGAGAGGAGGCGGTGCGTGTCACTCGCTGTCGGTCGGAGAGGAGAGCGCAGCTGATATCGATACTGTAGAAAATGAGTATCGTATCGTTTCAGATATTTCATTATCGATACATAGCGAAATATGGATATTTTTGACAACACTAGTAGGCATACACACAGGTTCGAAGACTCGTTCTCTTGCCTCCTACAGTGCAATTCGGCTAGGTGTACATCTGCGCTAAAATATCAAGGTGAAAGTCACCATAGCTTGCGTAGTATAGACCCAGCTCCCAACCCAACTTTCAGAATAGATTAACGGCAATATTTTATTTATCGCCCGATAAGAGTCGCGCGTTAACGGAGCACGTTAACGCCGATAACGGCCCACCACTAATAAAAATACATTTCTGTAAAGTGTAAACATTGCTGGATAAAAATGTACCAGTGGATTGCACTGGATTACAGGAGTGCCAAAATACAACAAATAAAATTTAGATAAAACAATAATAATATAATAAAACATTTTGCAGTGTCAAAACAGTACTAATTTTTAAAACAGAGAACAGCAGTGCAGAAAAAAACTGAGCCTTTAAATCTCCTTTGTAAAAGCTTAACGAGGCATACATAGTCCTCACTTTAGATGAGCTCACAAAAAGAGTTAACTGACAACTAGTAAATGTTTTATAACTACCTGAATTAATCATGAATTACAGTGGAAATGCATGTTAATAAAGCATTTGAAAATACAATTATTAAACACATTGTAGATATGTTTATAAATCAAGAATAAAGCATTTATAGCTGTATTTATAAACTGCCTATTAATGTCTATTAAGGCTTTATAAATGATGAATTAACTATTTACTAATGCTTAACTAATGCTTCATAGCGTGTAGTTATTATAAAGTGTTACTTTACCAAGCGGCAACCTCCTACAGTTTCTCTTGAAGCCAATACGGAAGTGACTTAAACTGCAGTTCATCGACTGGCCACTAGAGACAGGCTCCGGAAGAGAGCAGAATCTCATTGAGCTCCATGTTAAATTGTCCAACTTTACAGCAGAAAAAAATCATGTTTACAGCCTGGTTTTCTATTTTCTATTACCGGGAGTGACGCGTGATGACGCGCTGCCAAGATGGCGACGGCCAGCTCGTCCCTACTTTACGCTTCAAAACTGCTCTTCAGAATCCTATGGGTGACGCCACGGACAATACGTCCATATTGTTTTTACACTCTATGTACTTTACTCATTCCTTGAAAAAAGTAATCTGATTACGTAACTTGTGTTACTTGTAATGCATTACCCCAACTCTGTATATTTGTTACTATAGTGCATTGGAAAAGTATTTTTCCATTCATTTTCTCCATAGGCTTCTGTGTTTACTGAGGGCGGGACATCCTGTCACTCACATGAGATCCACCAATAGCAAACCACAATGATCCAATCAATTCCCGATTGGCAAAAACAAGTCCCGTCCTACATGTTTTCCTGTTTGAGATGCAGTTTCACCCGGATATACTTCACAAAAGAGAAAAACAGGCTATGGTAGCTTCTATTTCATGCTGAGTTTAATGAACTACCCCCATGAAGCACTGAGAATGACGTAATCAAATAAAAAATGTCAGTACAATATAAACAAATGACTATAAGTGTAAAGTAGTGTTTTAAATTTGTGTGTCAGATATCTGTGAACAGAATGCATTCTCTCACACTTTAGTTCAGGTTCCAATTCTCACTATTGACACTATTAACTACGACTTTTGCCTCAATAAATTCCTAATTACTGCTTATTAATAGTTAATAAGGTAGTTGTTAAGTTTAGGTATTGTGTAGAATTAAGAGATGTAGAATATGGTCATGCAGAATATAATATGTCCATTATAATTTCTAATAAACAGCCAATATCCTAGTAATATGCATGCTAATAAGCAACTAGTTGATAGTGAGAATTGGATCCTAAACTAAAGTGTTACCGTGTGTTCTTATCTAGTTGGGTCTCAATATGACGTCTGCTTCTTGCAGGTTCCTGAGGGCAAAGTGGTCGTCCTCTCATTCCGTTTTCTCGACTTAGAGAGTGACAACCTGTGCCGGTATGATTATGTGGATGTTTATAGTGGTCACGGCAATGGACAGCGTCTCGGCCGCTTCTGTGGGACATTCAGGCCGGGAGCCCTCGTTTCCACAAGCAACAAGATGCTCATACAGATGGTGTCTGATGCCAATACAGCTGGTAGCGGCTTCCTGGCTGTGTACTCTGCTGCTAACCCTAATGAACGGGGTAAGAACATCATAAAAAATTATGGACCACAAATTTGGCAGCTAATAAGATGTTTCACTCGGTTCAGCTCAGTGAACCAAAGGAATTTATTAGGTGTTTTAAAGGGATAGTTCACCCAGAAAATTTTAAATTCTGTCATCAGTTACTCACCCTCATGTCGTTCCAGACCAATAAGACTTTTGAAACACAAATGAACATATTTTTAATAAAATCTGAGAGGTTTCTGTCCCTCCATTGAAAGTCTATTCACCCAAAACTCTAATGGTTGAAAACCATCATAAAACTTGATAAACATGATAAAGATCATAAAATAAATCCATATGAATTGAGCGGTTTAATCCAAGTGTTCTGAAGAGACAGGATCGCATACACTATATTGCCAATAAGTTTTGGGACGCCTGCCTTTACATGCACATGAACTTTAATGACATCCCATTCTTAATCCGTAGGGTTTAATATGGAGTTGGCCCACCCTTTTCAGCTATAACAGCTTCAACTCTTAGGAGTGTGTTTATGGGAATTTTTGACCATTCTTCTAGAAGCGCATTTGTGAGGTCAGGCACTGATGTTGGACGAGAAGACCTGGCTTAGTAGCCCCGTTTACATGCACACGTTTTTGTCATTCCGATTGAAAGATTCGATGGAAAAGTTTACATGAGACGTTATCTAAACCGATTTTGTGTTTACATGTGCTTTCAATCGGAATCATTTTGTGACATGCGAACACAGTTTGTCTGCCGCATCAGATTTGTAACGTTGCTAGTTATAGTAACTGCGACGTTCGTGGATCAATAGTTCTGTGTTGGTAATTTTGATATTTATTTATTTTTCTGCAGGCGGACATGCAGTAGTTTAACCTAATTTGTCATAACTAATACAATGGTTATTTCAACAGCTGTGAATGAAGAATCATGCGGACTCTGAATTCAATTAATTTATTTTGAAAAACACAAAATTAACAATAAAATGCACCCAAATTATTAATAAAAACATAGGATATACAGTGAAACAGACGTGCTCAGCATCATTACTAGTAGATAAATACTAAACGCATATATAATTCAGATGATTAAGGAAAAATACCATGATCACAGAGGTATAAATATTAACAAAATAAATTAAAGTAGTTTGTGATAATGTTACTTAACCAATTGGAAGCAGTTGTTGAACTTTTTTTATATAACTGACGAGAAATGTCGACGCTGTTCTCTCCAGCCACTTGAATGTGTTCCCGGTTGCCATGGCAACTCTCAACGGCCACCAGGACATATACAGTTTTATAAAAGCGAATTATTTGTTGGTAAGTGTAAGAATCACCTCAGAAAAATACATTCTTCTGTCAGGCGTTGAAGTAAAATGACATGGGACAAACGCTGTCAGATGAGATGGCGTAGCCAGGCTATGTCTGTGTCATTATTCCAACATTATCTTTATAACTTGTTACGAAATAAAAAGTTTAACACCTCAGAAAAATGTACTTTCCTCTCTTGTCAACATTATAGCCTACTGTGAGCGCCGTATATCACATCACAGAAGGACGTACATTCAAAGTAATCGGATCAGGTCATTTACGTTGTGGAATTTTTCTTTTGATCGGTTCATAAAAAGCTTTATCCCACCCCTCTCAAACCGATTACAATTTCATTCGGTTTGGGCATTTTTATTCTGATTGAGGTGTTTATATGGAGCTTTTTCATTCGGATTGGACTTTTAAACTGATTACAGTGCTCCATGTAAACGCACCTACAGTCTCCGCTCTAATTCATCCCAAAGGTGTTCTATCGGGTTGAGGTCAGGACGCTCATCCATGTCTTTATGGACCTTGCTTTGTGCACTGGTGCGCAGTCATGTTGGAACAGAAAGGGGTCATCCCCAAACTGTTCCCACAAAGTTGGGAGCATGAAATTGTCCAAAATGTCTTGGTGTGCTGAAGCATTAAGAGTTCCTTTCACTGGAACTAAGGGGCCAAGCCCAACCCCATTCTTTCACAAATGTGTATTTGTGTTATGAACTTTTTGAACTGTCAGAGTTTTGGGTGAATAGACTGTAATGGAGAAACAGAAATCTCTCAGATGGTATTAAAGATTAATTTGTGTTTCAAAGATGAACAAAAGTCGGTCCCACTTTATATTATGTGGCCTTAACTACTATGTACTATGTACTATATATATATATATATATATATATATATATATATATATATATATATATATCTATATATATATATATAAAAAAGTACAATGTACTTATAGTGTTCATATCGTATTGCAAATTTTTTTTGCTGATTTTGAGGTGGGCTAGGGGTAAAGTTAGAGACAGGTGTGGTGGTATGGGTAGGTTTAAGGGTAGGTTTAGGGACAGATGTGGTGGTATGGGTAGGTTTAAGGGTAGGGTTAGGTGTAAGGGAAGTGTCAACAGTGTAATTATAAATGTAACTACAGAAATTAATTACAGATGTAATTACATGCAGGTATTTTTTTAAATGTAAGTATAATGTAAAAACATGTATGTACACAATAAGTGCATTGTATCAATGGAATAATTTAAATATTAGTACATAGTAGTTAAGGTGTGAGATGGTGGTCCAGTGGGTTAAACCACTGAACTGATATGCAGAAGGTTGCTGGTTCGATCCCAGCGGTCACCACCAGTGTGTCCTTGAGCAAGGCACTTTACTCCATGTTGCTCCAGGGGGATTGTCCCTGTAATAAGGGCACTGTAAGTCACTTTGGAAAAAAGCGTCTGCCAAATGCATAAATGTAAATGTTAAGGCCACCTAATTTTCATTTTGTGTGAACTATCACTTTAAGGTTTACTTCAACAGTTTGTTAATTTGTTTTTGATGGAAATTCTGTGTTTATATGCAATCACACTGCCCAGCTCTTCCAAAATATGATCCATGTTTCTGTCCATAAATTCAGATGCTATTACGCTCAAATGTGTTTACGAGGGCAAAGGCCAACTTAAATGAGCAGTTAAGAGCTATTTAACATCTGACAGTTCCTAGAGAAGTCAGAGGTCAATATAATGTTAGCTGGAGAAGAGAAATGGACATTTCATGCCCCGTTATAACCCGTTTCCGTTCAGTAATTCACTGAAAGACCTTGTCAATTCCCACAAAAGTAAGAAAAACCTGGTTTTACTTTGACTAGTTAATATAATGGGATTTTCTCTGCAGGGTCTGACAGTTGATTTAGAGCACACTGGAAGATCTGGAAGCTGGAGAACATTGCTGTGTACTGAATTTCATGGCATGATGTGGAATTTCTCACAGACGTTTTCCCAGTGAATCAGTGATTGGTCAGACCCCCAGAGACTCTCTTGCTCACGGAATAACTGTATAAGTGACGAGACGTCTGCTTGGCTGGAACAAGACAGCTGGAATGTTAATGATTTAGATTGTGTCTCTGTTTAAGCCCATGAGTAGTTAAAGCACAGCTGATGCGTGTTAGTAACAATGGAAGCTTGCAGTTAGAGCTGCACAATTAATCGTTAAAAGATCACAATCTCGATTCAAACACCCATGCGATCTTATTCCTAAATGACAAGGATTCGGCTATGTCTATCAAACTTAAAAAACCACGTATCACTATTTCTGTTACAATAATTCAAATTATCAGAGAAGTACTAGGTTACATACTTCTAGTTACACTAGTTACATACTGGTTTAACAAAGTAATCGATACTATCTTTATTTCAAAAGGTGTTTTACAGAGACTTCATTCAGATCATTCATTCAAGAGATTCATTCAAAAACGCTGATTCATCCTGTAATGAAACAAGCAAAGTCTTCTTGAGTGAGT
Organism: Romanogobio albipinnatus; assembly: GCA_023566225.1. Classification (NCBI taxonomy): domain Eukaryota; kingdom Metazoa; phylum Chordata; class Actinopteri; order Cypriniformes; family Gobionidae; genus Romanogobio; species Romanogobio albipinnatus. Next base: position 9,505,157 of record CM042260.1, on the reverse strand, counting down.
AATTGAATCATTCATTAAAACCCAATCATTTAAAAAATAATAATAATAATTCATTCAGATTAATTAAATAAATCAAAGAAAATTTTGTCAGAACCTTAATAAATTACGTTATTTTGTTTAGCTGTCTATAGAATTGTTTGAGAATCGGGATCTCTATGTTAATAAATAAATAAATAAATCGTGATTCTCAATTTATCCAGAATAGTGCTGCTCTACTTCCTATCGTCACATCAACACAGTTTTGTGTTAAAAGCTGTGCCAGTGCTTTGTTTGGTTACCCACTACGTGTGAGTCTTATGAAAAAAGGTCACATTTTACCTTAAATTAATAATTATATGTTAGAATATTATATATAATTATTAGAAGTAATAATTATTAAATATATTTGACCTTATTTTATTCAAATTGATAATCAAATAAAATGTTCAGGACTACTAATATTTTCCACGTTATTTTCACATAAATTTTGTGACAATTAAAAGATAATTTTGCTGATTTTCAACCAGATTTGTATTGTTACAATGTATATTTAATAATATATGTGAATGATTAAGATGTAGGCTACTGTCAAAAGTCAGAGCTGTCAAAAGAGGGGCACTGCCAAAATCAAACATGTATTAGTTTACAAAATCACAAAATCAAATATGGTGTCTCCATGCGTTTTTTCATGCGGCTGGATGGCGTATTCAGTTGTTTTCAATGGGACTGCTGCGTTTTTAGAACGCCATGAGTGTAACGAGGCGCTGAGCAAGAGTTGAAGAATGTTCAACTTTGGGTAAAACGAAAAAACAAACTATCTGTGAAATGAGACACTAGTAACACTAGTAAAGACTAAAAACGCTTTGGTAGACACTAGGGATGGGCATTTCAAGCAAAAATAATATTCGAAGATCGCTGGGAATTATTCGATTTTTATTCGAAAATCGCAACTCCTCCCCCGCATGCACGCATGTAAAGGCTACACGCATATAAACAGAGAGAGAGAGGGAGAGAGACCATTTACACTCTCAATCTGTATGATAACAAACTGTTTAATTCATTAGGGAATAGGCTATATCAACTCAAGCCATATAATTATTGTAACATGCTGAAACATATGACTGTTATTTGACATTGCCCCAAGTTACTGCAACCGTTAAATGCCACAAGTCTACAGTGTGCGCGTGAGACGATGTGTTCTTCTTCTGTTGTCTCAGGGCGTTTTTACTTTGGCAGTTTAGTTTGAAATGGAGCACGGTTCGCATGAAAAATTGCTTATGTGAAGCTTACATACAGAGCTTGGTGTGCACTGAGGTATCGAACCCGAGAACACACAACCGGAGTTCGGTTGCACTCGGAGCTGTGCCGCGATTCACGTGTATGTGCGAACAACACTCGGGTGTGCACTTGTTCTGGAAGAAAAGTAACCAGCGCATGCGTTTTAGCCGATTGCAATGTCATTAGTTCAATAACACACATGTAAGTGATGATAGTGTTGATGATTTACCTGAGATACGATCGCGAGAGCGAGTCTGCAGTGTATTCGCGCATAGAGTGCAATCAGGGCAGCAAAATAATGGCAATTCACGTCTCCTCAAAAGAGTCTGTTTGCAAGCAGCAAAGCCGCCTTCCAGCGACACACATACGGTAAACCCAAGTGTTGTTTACTCAGCTGCACATAATAGCACCAAATTAATTTAAAAAAGCCCAATATATTTGACCCGCGTTCTGTTTACTATCATGCCCGTGCACGTTTGTGATGACGTTAACGCAAATGCACTAGGGTTCGAGTGTGAAACCAGACCAACACTGCGGAGGCGGAGGGAAGAATCACGCTCGGACCGCAGCAAACGTGCCCAGTATAAAACACCCTGAGAACTGACTGACAGCTTTAGGTGCGTTACTGGCAGCGCCTCCCTCTGGTTACATGAACGCGTCACCACCACACCGAAAACATGGGGATTTTTTGGAGGACGATAATCGCACAAACTATTCGATATTCTATAATTAAATCAACTATCGAATATTCGAAAATCGCGACCCATCCCTAGTAGACACATGGCTTTATGGATGTTGTAGTTTTTTTCAAAAGGGAACACCACAGCCCTTTTACTCTGTTTCTCTTGCATGTAGCACCGATAAAAAAAATTCACGCTCTACTGCGTAAACTGCCAAGTTTTATCTTGCAAGTGGTGAATTGCCCCTTTAAATATATTTTCCATAATGTAAGTTTTAAAAAAAGAAAATAAAACAAACCCTCAAAAGTAAAATATGCAGATATAAAATATGACAAACAAAATTTTTTCCTTTGCATTTTTTGCATACAGGCGACACCATTGTCAAAATGATCCCCGTTCACACGGATCCGCGAAAATGACTAAAAACACTGTATTATGCCTCCAGGCCAGTAGTTGGCGATGTGACTTTGTAAAGAAACATTACGCACCTATAGACTTAACACATAATATGCATGCTCATGACGCAGAGGTGTAAAAAGAATCTGAAAACCATGTGTAACCCCTCCTGGTCGAACCGCCCGTTCTAAGCGGGACTCGAACTCCGGTCCGCCGGCATGAGAGGCTGCAAACTCTAGCGCCAATCGCTAGAGTGTCTCTTGAGATCAGAGGAATGAGGTTTACTCACACAGCAACTACTAGCTGGCCTCTGTTACACATACTTGAGTAAAAGTACAGATTCCTTACAGCGAAAATGACTCCATTACAAGTTACAAGTCACCAATTCCAGTACAACTTGAGTAAAAGTCTTAAAGTATCTGATTTTAACAGTACTTTACTCATAATAAATATAGGCCTGGACACCTGAGAGACATACCAGTGAAAATAAGAAACAATTGATTTGTAAGATGAGAAATCATGTTTATTTTCTAAAATCAAAATAAAACTGATGGCACCTCAATATTGCAATAAATCAAGGTCGACACAACAGCCTCTTAATTGTCTACAAAGTCTCAGTTAAGCTCAAGTGCACTAAAAGGTCATAAGTAGACCAATATCTTTCAAAAAGGTCACGTCAATATAGAAGATAAATAAAATAATGTTAAGTAAAATTAAATAGTCAAAGCCTTCTTGCACTGGAAGTGCTGGTTGCGATTCAGCTACTGACTGTTAATGCTCTCACATTCATGTAAAGTAGCCTTGTTGACATGTTTGAGTGAGTAAAGGCAAAACACACAAGATATAGTACCTTCAATTCCCTTAGATGGCGATATCGCTTCTTTATAGCAGAAACAAACTGCAGAAAAAGTTGCCATGCAAAATGTAATGTGTAATTGCATTACTCAGCACAAATGTATTGGGAGTAAAAAGTACATTTACTTGTTCAAAAATGTTGTCAAGTAGAGAGTAAAAGTTGCTAATATATTTGATACTCAGTACAACTACAAAAAAGTAGCCAAAAAGATACTTAAGTACAGTAACTAATTACATTTACTCAAATACTTTACACCAATGTCATGATGTCACCGTTTTCACAATTTTTGAAGTCCAAAAAGTGCATCCATCCATTATAAAAGTACTCCACATGGCTCTGGGGGGTTAATAAAGGCCTTCTGAAGTGAATCGATGGGTTTGTGTAAGAAAAATATCCATATTTAACACGTTATAAAGCAAAATATCTATCTTCCGGCGGACCGTTTCCATTATTTCATGTTAAATATGAATAATTGTCTTACAAAAACCCATCGATTCACTTCAGAAGGCCTTTATTAACCCCCCGGAGCCATGTGGAGTACTTTTATAATGGATGGATGCACTTTTTGGGCTTAAAATTTTGGGCAGCCATTTACTGGCATTATAATGCTTGGTTTAGCCAGGATATTTATTAATATAACTCTGATTGTATTCGTCTTAAAGAAGAATGTCAGGATGAGTAAATCATGGGGTCATTTTCATTTTTGTGTGAACTATCCCTTTAAACTTGAATAGAAGAAAGTATCTAAAATGTTTCACTTTTATACTCAAAATATTATTTCAGTATGGTTTTGGGGTGAAAGATGACTGGACACATTTATGACGGGTCTAGTGACATTAAGTGATTTTAGTACAGCGTAGCTTAGCGACCAAAAAAGTCTCACACAGAGAGGTTTATAATGCACTTTTCTGGTGCAACATTTTTTATATGGGCATCAAAATCAACACACACTGCCTTCGGTGAGATACACTTCTAGAAGCATCAGCTCTGGATAAAGGGTTTGGGCAGGACCTGTGTAGAAGGATTAAGGCAGGAACTGCACGCTGGGACCAACAAGTCTGTAAACTCTCTCATAATGACAAGACTGTAGGAAAGTACATTTTAGAGTCCGCCAATGATGGTGCTGTGCAATTATATCATGCATTCCTTTTAATTAGGGGTGAACGACCTCACACTGGATGCTTGGTCTATGTTTAGCGTTTCTCTCGTGGAGTTTAAAGGAGGAAACATTTCCTAAATGCCTGTCTGAATGGATGTTTACAGGGGATCAGTACTGTGGTGGGAGATTAATGAAGCCGTCAGGAACCTTCATGACCCCTAACTGGCCAGAGAAAGACTATCCTGCTGGAGTCACGTGTTCTTGGCATATTGTAGCACCGAAGAACCAGGTAGACTCATTTTTCTTTCTTTTTTTTTTATCCTTAACTTGGCTACAAAAATAATGAATGTCTTTTTTATCGATTTAACTGCACTGACTGCAACTGAAATGAATTGATCTGGATAATGACACTAAGGGTGTGTTCACACCTGTACTTCAGTTCCTTTGGTTCTTTCAGTCCGGACCAAAAAAGAACATGACCAGTTTGTTTGGAAGTGGACCCTCTTGTTTGGTGCACACCAGGGTTTGGATGGCAGCATTCACCCTTATTCAAATGAACCGCACTGACAGCAATCACACCAGAGTTTGTTTAATCGAACCAAACCTGCCTAGTGTGAACACACCCTAACTTTGCTACATCGACACTGTTATTGAACTGAATTGAATCAACATTGAACTGACTTGAGCTGAATAATGGCACTATTGTTTTCATTATAGATGCTTAGCTATAGCTGAATTTAAACTGTTTGGTAACACTTTACTTAAAGCCTTTATGTATAATGCATTATAAAATATTTTTAATGCAGTAATTATGCCTTGTGATGTACTTCATCGTGCATTGTATGGTCTCATGAATAATTGTAATAGTTCTGTCATGACAACTCTCGGAGTGTTTGGCATGGAAATGGGTATGCCAATGTTAATTTGTTTGATCTTGGTGGAATAGATTTGCTACGCTGCTGCTGCTACTTTTATTGCTGCTATTGCTGCTGCTACTGCAGAGAAAGTATGTGACTTGCTACTGCCAATACATACACAACATGCTGCTGTACAATCGAGCATACATGAATTACCCGTAGCAGATCCATACAGGTGGAGCTGGGGGAGGTGGAGGGTTTCTGAAAGCACGCTGCACTGCTAAGGCAAATGCTACCCGATTATTTGAAGGTTGAGCATGCAAGCTCATTGGCTACTGACACAGCAGGAACCAATCAGCTGTGCCCTAAAGAAGACGATGTGATTACAAACAGGTAGTTAAAGGACCTATTAGCCTGCGCCATCTAGAGTTTCATGACAGAACTTTCTATTTATAATATATATGTGACTTGACTTGAGTATAGGCATGAATGATACCTCGAAATATGCTGAGCAATTATTTTTCTAAGCTATCAGACTTATGATTTTCACCTGGAGAATAATAAAATGGGTCAGTTTTACAAGTACCATTGATTAAAAGTGTATTGCAGATATTCCTTAATCATGTTTTTCGCAAATAGCTAAAACACTTGTCCTTTTTCACAGATTATAGAGGTCAAATTTGAAAAGTTCGATGTGGAGAGGGACAACTACTGCCGTTACGATTACGTAGCAATTTTTAATGGTGGAGAAATCAACGATGCTAAAAGAATTGGGAAATATTGTGGCGACAGCCCACCAGCGTATGTATCAATGCATCATATATCATATGAAATGTATTACATCAGTCCTTTGCTCTATATTCAAGATATAAACATGCTGCTATTAGCAACACTTCTTTATTTGTGCTTCACATTCTGTGTATCTCTCTGCTTTAGGCCCGTGTTCTCAGAGGGGAATCAGCTCTTCATTCAATTCCTCTCAGATCTCAGTTTAACAGCGGACGGCTTTATTGGTCATTATAAATTTAGACCCAAGAAGTTTCCCTCCACAACCGTTCCACCAACCACGACAGCACCACCCACTACCACCAGACCTATACGTAAGTACCACCACAAAACCTGCTCCCTAATCATACTCTATATAGTTGGTGAGTTTAATGTTAGCCTACAATAGAGACAGAGCGACACGCGTCATAATCTGAAGGCCACGCCCAGCGGGGGGGGGGGGGGGGGGGGGGGGGGGGGAAACAATCCAACGCTCTCCACTGACTTTGCATTGCGTGAGGCTGCCTCCTTGTCATTTCGGACTTATAACAAAAAACAGAACAATGTCTAAAAGCTGATATGTGACCAGGTGTACAGCAAACAAGTTAAACAAAACCCAGAACCAAAAACCCAGAAGTTTTTATAAGCCGTTGACCCAAAAAACAAGCGTTGAAGGACACAAAAGTGGATACAGGCTATTGAGACAGTGCGCAACATGTTATATCACACTTACCCCTTTTCCACCAAAGCAGTGCTAGAGCTAGATCGGAGCCAGAGCCTACAAGACGAACACAGACATGAGATCCGCCATTGTTGAAATAGCAGCTAATGGAGCTAACAGCTGCTGCTCGTTTGTAATCTCCGTCTATACAAATTACGGCGAACTGCACGAATGCGCTGGATTCGCTGTGTTTTCGTTGTGTTTTAATGCCGATGTAGGATCGTAAAGCCATGTGAATCAATAGTAACGCAACGTTTGCATTGTTGATGGAAGGCTTGTTGGCAGCGGTGCTGTGCAGAGACCGATCGCCGTATGATAACGAGTCCAGCGAGAGCACACGACTCCTTATGCTTTTGATTCACTCGTGCGTTTTTTTAAATATTATACGTGGATCGGTCTGCGCAGCGCCGAACAAGCCTGATGTGTTTGTGTTTCCCGCTAGCGTTGCTGATAAAGATGAGACGTATACAGTGACGTAAGACCTGGCTCTGTTGTGGCTCTCTAGCCTGTGGAAAAACAAACGGTTCTTAGCAGGCTCCTCAGTTGAACCAACTATGAACTGGGACTAGCTCTGGCTCCGATCTAGCTCTAGCACTGCCTTGGTGGAAAAGGGGTAACTGAGAACTACACCCACTGGAGGGGAACGTCATCAGCGACAGGAAATATAATATATAAAACTGACATTTGGATATTTGACTTAACAGTGACAAAATGTTTACTGCACACATAGGCATACTGAGTGTCTGGATCCTAAAATTTACCCATTCTTCCTGCTGATGCTTCACGTCTTATTGCCTGTATCCACTTTTGTCTCCTTAAACGCTCGTTTTTTTGGGTCGACGGCTTATAAAAACGTATTTCTGTGTTTTTTAGCTTGTTTGCTGTACACCTGGTCACATATAAGCTTTTAGACATTGTTCTGTTTTTTGTTATAAGTCCGAAATGACAAGGAGGCAGCCTCACGCAATGCAAAGTCAATGGAGAGTGTTGGATTGTACCCCCCACCCGGTGTGGGCATGGCCTAATTACGCTCTGTCCCTATATAGGGGTTGTCAGAGGCCATATTATGCCCTTTTACAAAGTCTTGATTTTGTTATTAGGGTCTACTAGAATAGGTTTTCATGCTTGAATGTTTAAAAATTAGTGCTGGCCATCGATAAAAAATATTATCCAAGTAATTTTTTCTGTAATTAATTGTGATTAAAAACTGTTTTTAATATTTTTTATTATATAGCAATATTATTTCATCGAAATTGAATAATTAAATTTAATAAATAAGCATGTAATCAGCATACAGGAAAGTCAGGCAACTTTCCATCATTTTGTTCTTTGATTTTGGCTTCAAAATCCAATTTGCAGAGCTGGAACCAAACCCACACTTTCTCTCTTTGTGCATGCACATATTAAAAGACAAATCCGCTGGCTCAGAGTCAGCATGCTACAGTAAAACAACTTTTTGAAGTTTTTCTTTTGCTATCTCTCCTCTCCAGCTTTGAAGTACTCTGCAGCGCTGTGTCAACAGAAATGCAAACGGAAGGGAACCCCTGAGAGCCACTACTGTTCCAGCAACTTTGGTAAGAGCAGCACTCTGCAGTTGAAACTAACTTTTTTGCTGACACATGAAGAAAAACCCACAAAAGTGCGAAGTGAGGTGGGAACTTGTGGGTGGGGGGCATCAGAATAAGTGGAAACAAGCAGCGATTGTTCACATTTAGTCTATAATCTTGTACTCTTCACAAGGTGCATGTTTTTATGGCTCTTTTTTCAGCAGGCTATCTTTGGCTTGCTGGTTTGCGTCAGTATGTTTCAAAAGATTCCTTGAGCATTTTTTGCCCACAGCACAGTGGATTTGTGTGTGGGATACAGTACACTAGTGTAAATAGACTGCAGTGGACTGTGGATAAACCGTTGCTAAATGGGAGTGTTGATTCAGTCGAGCTCTCTGGCCGCAGTCGCTGCCCCTGGAACAGGTCTGCAATGTTCACGTCCAGGAGCGAGCAGATATTTCATTATGATTTCTGCTGTTTACTTGGATTTGCATATGGGGAAACCCTGTGGTTGTTGGAGATCATGGTCACATTGAGAAACAAGACTTGAATGTGAACGAAGGTGGAAAATTACATGCACATCAAGTCAAATTGGTTTAATCACATTCTTTATGTACTGTGGAAATGGATAAACACAAGTTTATGAAAATAAATGTTCAAATAATGGGCTTAAGCCCTAAATTTACCATTTTTAAACTACTACTTCTATTTGGTCTGTCAGAAGGAGTTATTTTATTTGAAGTACTAAAAAACAGGGTTGAGGGTAATGCATTATAAGCAGTGTTGGGCACGTTACTTTAAAAAAGTAATTAGTTATAGTTACTAGTTACTTCTTACAAATAGTAACTGAGTTAGTTAGCTCATACTTTTCATGTTCATACTTTTCAGTTGGCCAAGATTTCTAAAAATCCTTTCTTTGTATTGGTCTTAAGTAATATTCTAATTTTCTGAGATACTGAATTTGGGATGTTCCTTAGTTGTCAGTTATAATCATCAAAATTAAGAGAAATAAACATTTGAAATATATCAGTCTGTGTGTAATGAATGAATATAATATACAAGTTTCATTTTTTAATGGAATTAGTGAAATAAATCAACTTTTTGATGATATTCTAATTATATGACCAGCACCTGTATGTAGACAGAGAACAATTTAAAATATTGGATCAGTGTATTCTATGGCACCTTTAAATGTTAAATAACACAAATATACTTTATGTATGTCATCATTACTTTCCTCTTAACCAATGTCTTCTTTACTGCTGACCTTCGATGACCCAATTCAACCATACTAACAAGCAAAAATGACTTAAGATAAAAATCACATTTGTGTTTCATTTTCAATTGTTTTTATTAGGGATGCACCGAAATAAAATTCTTGGCCAAAGCCAAATATAATGAAACACTTAGCCGTAGGGCGAACATGGTTTTTCCGCATTTTTCCCATTTATTGTTCAAATTTTTTCACCATTGCATAAATTAAATAGTAAAAATTAACTTTTTACTAATTTGTCTTGCTTTTCAGAGAAAAAAATAAATTACAAAACTACAATTTAAAAAAATTTATTTAACACTGAGCATTTTTTTTACATTCCAGCAGACATAATAACATAGGACAATGTAAGTTAATATAACTTAAAAAAATAAAAATAAAAAATTCTGGCCATCTTTGAAGCCCCCTTCTTGAATAGCCTATATTAGGCCTATATTGTTGAAAGAATGTAACTCACTCTGTATGCCTGCAACAAAAGGTGCATTGAAAAGTGGATGAACCCACAACAACTGAATAACTGTCCTAGACATAGAGCTTGTATTGCATATGGGTTATTCTCTTGGAGTATCTCATCAAACATGTCATACAGCGAGGCTGTGCGCGGATCATCAGTAGTACGAGCCATCGAATTTCCATCTTCTGCGCTGTGCATTCCCTGGCCATCTCCATCACCAAGTGGCTTTCCAAAATCCAAACTCGGCCTGAATCATTTCTTGTGTGGGCAGCTTTTTCTCCACATCCAAGTAATGATCTTTATATTGTGGATCAAGTACAGTCGCGATGCAGTATAGGGGTTCGGAGTCCACCTGACTAAATTGTGTGCTGACAGCCTCTAAGAGCTCACTTTTAGTTGTTTTTCGGTGCATCCCTAGTTTTTATTGCTGAAATTTTATTGCTGAAACTTTCCTCTCTTGTGTTTTGGTGTGAAAGGGCCTTTACACTTGCCAGAAATAACGTGAAAAAAAAATAACGCAAAAGTAACAACATTACCTTCCATAAAAACTAAAAAACTTTTTTTGAAAGTAACACAATATTGTAATGGATTACATTGAAAAGTAATTTTCCCCAACACTGCTAAAAAATACTGAAATAAAGGAAAGCCCCTAAATAAAGATAATTCAGTCTAATTTTAATTAGTAGTGATGGTCTCTAAAGCGTTGTTTTTATTTCTTGACCTTTTAGTGATCACTGGAACTGTTATCACTGCTGTAACGCGAGGAGGTAGCATGTACGCCACCATCTCCATAATCAATGTCTACAAGGAAGGTAACCTTGCTATCCAACAGGCTGGCAAAACCATGAGCACAAAGATTGTCATCCTTTGCAAGAAGTGCCCCTACGTCAGACGAGGTAAGTGCCTGCCTCAAGCTTGCTGTAAACAGTAACACTTAAGCCCATAGTATACAAGCGTACGCAAACAGTTGTATGCAAACTAAGCCTTTCAAAGTATACTCCATTTGACGTTTACACAGGCGGTTGACACATACGCATTACGCATTACGACTTGCACTTCCCCTTCTGGTCTACAGGAGATCACCTGGACAATCTCTCCCCATGAGTTATAACCAATATACACATCTTCATAATATTTTAAGCTTGAGTTGTACAAATGTGGGTACTTTCTAAGTTCACTGCACAATCTCTCATCCACAAAGCCGTCAATTGTAGTTGTTCCATACACGTGATTCTGTCTCTTGCGTTTATTCATCGACTACCTCATGAATCAATGGCCCTGGGGCACCGTTGTACGGTGGCCGAGAGAGCGCAACGCGCTGCAACTGAAGAAAACACATGCAAATAGAAAAAAGACCAGCGAATTAAGAAAGCATCTTCATCAGTTTGTAGCTTGTTTCTGCATTTGGTTGCATTGTGCGTTTTTGCAGCGCATTTCTGTATTTGCAGCACGTTTCTGTATTTGGTTGCGTTGTGAGTATTTGTAGAGTGTTTCTGTATTTGGTTGCGTTTCTGTATTTGCAGCACATTTCTGTATTTGCAGAGCATTTCTGTATTTGGTTGCGTTGTGAGTATTTGCAGTGTGTTTCTGTATATGGTTGCGTTGTGAGTATTTGCAATGTGTTTCTGTATTTGGTTGTGTTGTGAGTATTTGCAGAGCATTTCTGTATTTGGTTGCATTGTGAGTATTTACAGCACGTTTCTGTATTTGGTTGCATTGTGAGTATTTGTAGAGCATTTCTGTATTTGGTTGCATTGTGAGTATTTGTAGAGCGTTTCTGTATTTGGTTGCATTGTGAGTGTTTGTAGAGCGTTTCTGTATTTGGTTGCATTGTGAGTATTTGTAGAGCATTTCTGTATTTGGTTGCATTGTGAGTATTTGTAGAGCATTTCTGTATTTGGTTCTATTGTGAGTATTTGCAGTGTGTTTCTGTATTTGGTTGCGTTGTGAGTATTTGAAGAGTGTTTCTGTATTTGGTTGCATTGTGAGTATTTGAAGAGTGTTTCTGTATTTGGTTGCATTGTGAGTATTTGTAGAGCATTTCTGTATTTGGTTGCATTGTGAGTATTTGTAGCTCGTTTCTGTATTTGGTTGCGTTGTGGGTATTTGCAGCTCGTTTCTGTATTTGGTTGCTTTGTGAGTATTTGTAGAGCATTTCTGCATTTGGTTGCGTTGTGAGTATTTGCAGCTTGTTTCTGTATTTGCAGAGACTTTCTGTATTTAGTTGCATTGTGAGTATTTGCAGAGAGTTTCTGTATTTGCAGAGAGTTTCTGTATTTAGTTGCATTGTGAGTTGCAGCTTGTTTCTGTATTTGGTTGCGTTTCTATATTTGCAGTGCGTTTCTGTATTTGCAAAGCGTTTCTGTATTTGGTTGCATTGTGAGTATTTGCAGCAGTTTTCTGTATTTGGTTGCATTGTGAGTATTTGTAGTGCGTTTCTGTATTTGGTTGCATTGTGAGTATTTGCAGCTTGTTTCTGTATTTGGTTGCGTTTCTGTATTTGCAGCGCGTTTCTGTATTTGCAGAGTGTTTCTGTATTTGTTTGCATTGTGAGTATTTGCAGCACATTTCTGTATTTGGTTGCATTGTGAGTTTTTGTAGAACATTTCTGTTTTTGGTTGCATTGTGAGTATTTGTAGAGCGTTTCTGTATTTGGTTGCGTTGTGAGTATTTGCAGTGTGTTTCTGTATTTGGTTGCATTGTGAGTATTTGTAGAGCGTTTCTGTATTTGTTTGCATTGTGAGTATTTGCAGCACATTTCTGTATTTGGTTGCATTGTGAGTATTTGTAGAACATTTCTGTTTTTGGTTGCATTGTGAGTATTTGTAGAGCGTTTCTGTATTTGGTTGCGTTGTGAGTATTTGCAGTGTGTTTCTGTATTTGGTTGCATTGTGAGTATTTGTAGAGCGTTTTCTGTATTTGGTTGCATTGTGAGTATTTGCAGCTCGTTTTTGTATTTGGTTGCATTGTGAGTATTTGTAGAGTGTTTCTGTATTTGGTTGCGTTGTGAGTATTTGTAGAGCGTTTCTGTATTTGGTTGCGTTGTGAGTATTTGCAGTGTGTTTCTGTATTTGGTTGCATTGTGAGTATTTGTAGAGCGTTTCTGTATTTGGTTGCATTGTGAGTATTTTTAGAGCGTTTCTGTATTTGGTTGCGTTGTGATAATTTGCAGTGTGTTTCTGTATTTGGTTGCATTGTGAGTATTTGTAGAGTGTTTCTGTATTTGGTTGCATTGTGAGTATTTTTAGAGCGTTTCTGTATTTGGTTGCGTTGTGAGTATTTGTAGAGCGTTTCTGTATTTGGTTGCGTTGTGAGTATTTGCAGTGTGTTTCTGTATTTGGTTGCATTGTGAGTATTTGTAGAGCGTTTCTGTATTTGGTTGAGTTGTGAGTATTTGTAGAGCGTTTCTGTATTTGGTTGCGTTGTGATAATTTGCAGTGTGTTTCTGTATTTGGTTGCATTGTGAGTATTTTTAGAGCGTTTCTGTATTTGGTTGCATTGTGAGTATTTTTAGAGCGTTTCTGTATTTGGTTGCGTTGTGAGTATTTGCAGTGTGTTTCTGTATTTGGTTGCATTGTGAGTATTTGTAGAGCGTTTCTGTATTTGGTTGAGTTGTGAGTATTTGTAGAGCGTTTCTGTATTTGGTTGCATTGTGAGTATTTGTAGAGCGTTTCTGTATTTGGTTGCGTTGTGAGTATTTTCAGCACGTGTTGTCAAACTGATAAAGATGTTTCTTTAATTTGCTGGTGTGTTTTTTGGTTTATTTGCACGTTTTCTATAGTTGCGGAGCATTGAGCACTCTCGGCCACAGTACTGTTGCCACATTGTGGACAAACTGCAACAGCAAACAGCAACTTAGTGCAACAACAAAAAATATTTATGCGCATATGAAACCTGCACGTAGAGAGTGTGTGCAGTGAAAAAACTTGGGCTGTGTGCGTACAGTACGTCTGTATGGTGCTGATGACTAACATCACACACACACACACTGTACACAGACCCTAGTACGTATAAAAAGTGAAGTATACTTTGGGCTTAATGTGCTAGACAGTTTAATCTGCCAAAGACATCTGCAAAAACACATAATTGTAACCTCTCATATTGAATAAGTAGTTGAGTTCCTGTTAGTAATGCTTGTTTTCTTCTCAGTGTTTAAAAAACAGAGGAATATTTCAGGTTGTTTTCCACTTCATTTCTGAGAACAGCATCTGTAGCATGATGTCAGTTGCCAGAATCTGAAATAATTTCCAACAGGTTTGCTATTGAACTAACTCGACTCAACTGTGAGCTTCATTTGTTTGTAAGATGATCCAAATGTTTGCAAAACATCAGGTTGGCTGGTTCTATTTTGGTTATGAATATCTGGTTAAAAAGATATAGCCTAAAATAAAAGTAATCATTGTTAACGTTAGTTAATAAAAATACAGCTGTTTATGGTTTGTTAATGTTAGTTCACAGTGTAAGAGACAAGAGATAAACGCAAGAACTGACTTTAGGACCCAGCGGAACAGCTCATTTGCTATTACAGCTTTAGGGCCATCTAGTTACAGTGAGGAAAATAAGTATTTGAACACCCTGCTATTTTGCAAGTTCTCCCATTTAGAAATCATGGAGGGGTCTGAAATTGTCATTGTAGGTGCATGTCCACTGTGAGAGACATAATCTAAATAAAAAAATCCAGAAATCACAATGTATGTGATTAAATAGATTCAGGAATCTATTTATTTGTATGATACAGCTACAAATAAGTATTTGAACACCTGAGAAAATCAATGTTAATATTTGGTACAGTAGCCTTTGTTTGCAATTACAGAGGTCAAACGTTTCCTGTAGTTTTTCAGCAGGTTTGCACACACTGCAGGAGGGATTTTGGCCCACTCCTCCACACAGATCTTCTCTAGATCAGTCAGGTTTCTGGCCTGTCGCTGAGAAACACGGAGTTTGAGCTCCCTCCAAAGATTCTCTATTGGGTTTAGGTCTGGAGACTGGCTAGGCCACGCCAGAACCTTGATATGCTTCTTACAGAGCCACTCCTTGGTTATTCTGGCTGTGTGCTTCGGGTCATTGTCATGTTGGAAGACCCAGCCTCGACCCATCTTCAATGCTCTAACTGAGGGAAATCTCGCAATACATGCCCCGATCATTAATACAGTGCAGTCGCCCTGTCCCATGTGCAGAAAAACACCCCCAAAGCATGATGCTACCACCCCCATGCTTCACAGTAGGGATGGTGTTCTTGGGATGGTACAAAACACGTTTAGTGGAATTATGACCAAAAAGTTCTATTTTGGTCTCATCTGACCACATGACTTTCTCCCATGACTCCTCTGGATCATCCAAATGGTCATTGGCAAACTTAAGACGGGCCTTGACATGTGCTGGTTTAAGCAGGGGAACCTTCCGTGCCATGCATGATTTCAAACCATGACGTCTTAGTGTATTACCAACAGTAACCTTGGAAACGGTGGTCCCAGCTCTTTCAGGTCATTGACCAGCTCCTCCCGTGTAGTTCTGGGCTGATTTCTCACCTTTCTTAGGATCATTGAGTCCCCATGAGGTGAGATCTTGGAGCCCCAGTCCGAGGGAGATTGACAGTCATGTTTAGCTTCTTCCATTTTCTAATGATTGCTCCAACAGTGCAATATCATCCAACTGCGGCCACAAATGGGCGTTATCGCGCTGGTGGGGGTTACCGTTTTCGCAGACTGGAACGCCCCCTTCTTCTTCCTCTTCTGGTGAACTGCTAGCTGTCAACATCCGGATTAATGTCCTGTGTAACAGATGCGCACATTTGATCTGAACTGATCTAAACGCTGGAAAACACGGCTCACACATCCACAATCCAGCGCTCCAGAGTGGCTCAATCAATGAATAGCGCACATTTATGCCATGCAATTGTTTATGAACTAATGCTGATGAATAATGACAATGTTTACTTTACGATATTTATATAGTTATATGTTTTAGACGGTTGTAACAATGCATATTTTATCTCATCTGAACTTGAATGAGCAACTGCAATAGAGGCGAAGACATTTCAAAATAAGAGTCCTGGTGTATTTCCAGCTTGTTTATCATTAAAAGTCACGCATTCTATGTGGTAAATATTTTATATATATATATATATATATATATATATATATATATACGTGTGTGTGTATATACACACACATATATACACACACATATATACACACACATATATATATATACATACATACATACACAAGCATACACGCACAAATATTTACTCATTCATATGTGATTATTTTTCTCCCTTTATTTAGAACTTCTGGGAAAATGTTTGATTAAGAATATAGAAATGTAAAATATGAATTAAATATAAAACTTTTCAAAAACACATGATTACTATTGCTGCTGAAGGACTTTACAACAGCAAATATTCCCCTTTCAATCTCTATTGGCTGACATGCCAGATGACGGACGGCTGTAATGTCCTCCTTGACAGTTGAGTGGCGTCGTCTCATATGCTGCTTTAAATTTTTTTTATTCAGCACTAACTCACACTTTGTGCACTTAACCTTTCTGACCTTCGAACGTAGGCCAACTGCTTTTTTTGGTTGCTGAAGCTCTACCGTGGCCTGCATAGGGTTCAGTTGGCCTTCTAAGGCTTGAGGTGAAAAAGAGTGCGGCTGGCCTTCTGCTGGCTGAGGGTGGGGCTGGCCTTCTGCTGGCTGAGGGTGGGGCTGGCCTTCTGCTGTCTGAGGGTGGAGCTGGCCTTCTGCTGGCTGAGGGTGGAGCTGGCCTTCTGCTGGCTGAGGGTGGAGCTGGCCTTCTGCTGGCTGAGGGTGGGGCTGGCCTTCTGCTGGCTGAGGGTGGGGCTGGCCTTCTGCTGGCTGAGGGTGGAGCTGGCCTTCTGCTGGCTGAGGGTGGGGCTGGCCTTCTGCTGGCTGAGGGTGGGGCTGGCCTTCTGCTGGCTGAGGGTGGAGCTGGCCTTCTGCTGGCTGAGGGTGGGGCTGGCCTTCTGCTGGCTGAGGGTGGGGCTGGCCTTCTGCTGGCTGAGGGTGGGGCTGGCCTTCTGCTGGCTGAGGGTGGAGCTGGCCTTCTGCTGGCTGAGGGTGGAGCTGGCCTTCTGCTGGCTGAGGGTGGGGCTGGCCTTCTGCTGGCTGAGGGTGGAGCTGGCCTTCTGCTGGCTGAGGGTGGGGCTGGCCTTCTGCTGGCTGAGGGTGGAGCTGGCCTTCTGCTGGCTGAGGGTGGGGCTGGCCTTCTGCTGGCTGAGGGTGGCATGTGCTGAGGTGTCTAAGCAGTTGTTTTTTTTCTTTGAAAAATTACATTACACGCACAGCAGTGGTAGTGGGACTCCTTTCTGCAGCCCCATTTGCAGGTATACATCATAAACTCTGAAAGGAAGGTAAAAACCAATTACAATAAAACAATAATAACTGGTCGTGTTTGGATAAGTTAATAAGTGCCTTCTTCATATCATCAACACAAAGGTTATTAATCTAAACCAATGAATCAGCAATCAGTAAACATACCTCCATGCAGTACCACTGTTTTCAGATGCGACTGTAAATGTGTTTCCATTTTTGAGAAGTCACCCTTATAAAGTGGGCAAAAGGGGCAGTGGAGAAATTGGCATCCTTGCTCAAAACATCTTGTGGCCTGAGGCTTGTGGCCGCTTGGCAAAATTGACAGATGTAGCTGTGTGTGTGTGTGTGTGTGTGTATAGGTCAATCATCATAGGTAAATCGCAATGGCAATGTGGTGGCGTTAGTTTTTCCGAGGATATGTAACTGTCAAACAATTAGGCTTACATTTCAGTGAAAAATCATAGCAAAGTCAGTTAGTAGGCAACTATTTTGTTTTGAAATCAGCGAAAATTGCAGGAGTGTAGAACATGGATCCACAAAACGTCACATTACGCACTTAAAGCGCTTCTGTGGAGAAAACTGAATAAAACGAAATATATAAAACTAATATAGGCATATACGCAAAATATAGTCTATTTCGCCTAAATAATTACAGAGGAACTGTAACAGACTTCCTTGTAATGTATCTTTTAATTTGTTTTTGTGTACATTTTTGACATTTCTGTGCGTTTAAATAGGTTTTAGGTCTTTATTATCTGTGTTAATAAGTAGGGACTTTTATTTTGACGGGTGTTGCAGTCTACGGAGCAATATGAAAGAGTGAGCGCTCGTGAGAGCTCGCGGTTCATCATTCAGTGGGTTTAAGCAGATTTAAAGTTTACAGTTTGTTTAGCACCCCCCGAAAAGGCATACGGTGTGTATGTGCTTGTTTACTGTCATTTGTAATGGGTATGTTTGTGTATTGTGTTATTGATAATGCTATGGAGAGAGTTTGTGTACGAGGTGTTTATGCGCACTTCTTTGTTTTTTGTTCAGCTCTTACGGTGATTTTTGGAGATAAACGGTTTCAATAAACTCCTGAAACATCAGTAAAGTCTGGCCATCATTCGGACAGGGTCCGCTACATTAACAAAACGAAAGAAAAAAGTTTGCTGAGCTTCGGTTCATTGCGACGTGGTCCAAAGTTCACGGGAAAAAAGCTCTACAAAAAAAGCTTTACAGTTTTAAATCATGTCTTGCTTCTATTCGTATGACCATAAATTACGTTAACGTTCCCCAGAAGGACAAATATTGGCGCCTCGCAAGCACACTAGCATTGCTAATTTGACACCGCAGCCTGTTCCTTATCCACATAAAATGGTCAACAAAACATGTAGAAAAGTTAACCAAACCATTCAGCCCCTCGTTTACAAGCTCTTGTTGACGAAATAAACAATAGTCTACTTACTGACATGATCTCTCATCGAATGGAAGGGGAAATAACATCATACCCAGTGTGCCTTGCAAAACTCATCGCGATTGGTGATGAAACGCTACCAGGAACGCCCAATAGGCGTTCTTGTTTCATGACGGGAACGCCCAAGCCGCAGCTGGACCCTCCTCCAACAGTGGACCTTTTTTCACCAAGCTGCTTGGCAATTTCCCCGTAGCCCTTTCCAGCCTTGTGGAGGTGTACAATTTTGTCTCTAGTGTCTTTGGACAGCTCTTTGGTCTTGGCCATGTTAGTAGTTGGATTCTTACTGATTGTATGGGGTGGACAGGTGTCTTTATGCAGCTAACGACCTCAAACAGGTGCATCTAATTTAGGATAATAAAAGGAGTGGAGATGGACATTTTAAAGGCAGACTAACAGGTCTTTGAGGGTCAGAATTCTAGCCGATAGACAGGTGTTCAAATACTTATTTGCAGCTGTATCATACAAATAAATAGTTAAAAAAATCATATATTGTGATTTCTGGATTTTTTTTTTTAGATTATGTCTCTCACAGTGGACATGCACCTACGATGACAATTTCAGACCCCTCCATGATTTCTAAATGGGAGAACTTGCAAAATAGCAGGGTGTTCAAATACTTATTTTCCTCACTGTATATGATTTTTTCCCCATAAGAGGTCAGCAGAGACACCCAAATTGACCCATGGTGAGATATTTTGAGCTGGTTATGCATGCATTGGAGAGTTATTTTGAATTTAAGTTGAATGAATGTGCTTAAATGATATTATTTATTGATAAATTCTTGTGATTTAAAGGTAAATTGAATAAATAATATTATAAAAATGAAATGATATGCTTTTTGTTTTTGTCCAGAAAGCTTATAATTTTAGGGTTTCAGGTCATTTTGACCCTCGAGGGAAGGATGAACGTTAATAAAGATAGTTAATAGTAATAGTTAAAAGCCAAACTCACTGTCAGAATGTCTTTTTTCATGACGAAATCTCACTGTCATATGTTTATACAGTTTATAAACATATGCAGTGGATAGTGCAAATGAGGCCCCAGAGAAATGCTGATCCAAAGCCCTTCCTGAATGTCTCTGCCGTTCCGTCACTGCATTCAGGTTTTTTCTGTGTGGTGTCGCTAGGTTTGAACTACATCTTCATGGGCCATGCAGATGAGGAGGGCCGTGGAATGATCGCCCCCCATCATTTCATCATGGCTTTCAAGGCCAAGAACCAGAGGGCCTTCAACATGCTGAAGAACAAACGTTGCTGAGCTCTTACGGACAACCTTTGGTCTTGAAATGCACACGTTGGTGTGTGATGTCTTCATATTTGCCCTGCATGTCCCAACTTCCTTCATCGCCGAGGACTGTTGAAGCACGTGGCGCACACCTGGTTGGGCTCTCTTGGTTCCTACTTCTCTTCTTACTGTCGTGACGAGCATCAAAATGGCAGCAAGAGCAAAAGTATTAAGACGTGAAAGGTAAAGAAAACTGGAATGTAAAGAGCAAGATTGTGGTGTTTTGAACGGCACAGTTTACAAGATATTTGTAGATTTTTGATCCAATAGCAAAGCTAGACAAACTATAAGGCAATAAACTAGCACATCTTTGCTGTTTTTGAAATCATGCTGGATAATATTGAAATATTTTCATAGAAACAGATTCCTAGAAGTGAATGTTAAGTTATAAATGATTTGTTTTATGAGAGGAAAAATAAAGCTCATTATCAGTTAAGTTTCAGATTTCGTATTTGTTTGTATTTTTGTCAATGTACTGCATTCTTACCCAGAATCAGATTTCAGTTGATTTCCAGGAAGTTTTCAGGTTGAAAGTTGAAAGTATTCAGATAGTCCACATGATCATGTCAGGACATCTATTTCTAAAATAGCCTAGGGCTCAAAACGCTTGACTGTGCAGGGCACTATTCTAACGTTTAACTCCTTAGTAAGCTCTTCTACAGTTGTGTGGCATTTTATTTTTCTCCTCATATAAAGTTGTTCAATATTTCTTGTGGCAGAAACAGCTGTGACCATTTTACACACTCTCTCTGATCATTAGAATTAAGTAGACTGTCAATGTCCCAGTAATGAATACTGAACAGCTGTTGCTATTTAAATGTGGTGGGTACATTTCTGAATGACTGCCAATTAGCTAGAAAAGGAAAGTTTCAATACAAATCAAATCAATACAAACTTTGAAAGCCTTGCCTAAAGTGTACTCAAGCCCTATTCGGACGGTAATTGTTTCTCACGTGGAAGCCTCTAAAAATACATTTGCATGCCACCTCAGTGATAAAACATTCGGATGGTGATTTATTCACAGTGGAGGAGCAAGTTTTGTGATCCTGCGCACCTGGGAACGCACTGCTCGATAACATGATTGTATGCTTTAAATTCGGGTGACCATATTTTGATTATCGAAAACCAGGACACTCGGCCCGGCAAGGAGATACTCAAATGATACTCGAAGTTTACTCAAAGATTCCTTATTAATTTCAATACATTCCCTACTGTCACCCTACTGTTAATAAAATGTCATATGCTTGGTATAATAAGAATAGATGCATATTTAATTTAATAATAGGAAAAATAATTATTTTAAATCTGTTTAAAAATAGGAAGATACAGTGGGGAGAACAAGTATTTGATAAACTGCCGATTTTGCAGGTTTGCCCACTTACAAAGCATGTAGACGCCTGTCATTTTTATCATAAACAGAACAGAACCAACAATGTATGCAGATATCATTTATGTTGATATTAAATGTACAAAATAATTCAGGAATTTAATCTGATTCAAGGGGAATTAGAATACCAAATCCTGACTGACAGAGGAGGAGGGTAAATGAGCCCTGGAGAAACGCCATAGCTGCTGATAGTACTGAAGGAGCTTATATGTGTATGCTGTGATAGACGTCGTATTCCTATAGGAATACCTTGACTAATGTTAACTGCCATACTCTTGATATCATTACTGCTTTATTTATTCAGAAAAAGTTATTTGTATATTCTACTTTTCCTTTTATTACTATAACATCAGCGCCCCCACTAAATATATATAACATTCTACCGGGCGGGCACTAGGACCAGGGGCCGGATTCACAAAAATCTTCTTAAGAAAGAAGTTAAGAAAATTCTTAAGATCAATTCTAGGAAGTTCGTAAGAATGTTCCTAAGTGCAATTCTTAAGAAGTTCTCAAATATTTTCTTAAGAACATCTTCATTTTGAACTTAAGAAGAAAATAAAAGGTGTTATTTGGTGTTATTTTATTGAAAGGTATTACTGAATACTCGCTGAATGAAAAACACCTCAAAGCCCGTCTTTTTCAGCTTCCTGCAGATTACCGTAGATATCATAATAAGTGTGCAGACTTTTTTTGTCGTGACTGGCTTGACGGGAGTAAATCACTCAACATCATGTTTTTAAAGGTCCCGTTCTTCGTGTTTTTTTGAAGCTTTGATTGTGTTTACAGTGTGCAATATAACGTGTTCATGTTTCGTGTGTAAAAAAAACCAGTATTTTTAACACAATTTACTTATCTGTATACCGCTGTTTTCACTGTCCTAAAAACGGGCTGATGACTTCCTTTATTCTATGAAGTCCCTCCTTCAGAAATACGTAACGAGTTCTGATTGTGCCAGCGGTTCCCGTGTTGTGATTTGACCGCAGCTTAGCGAACGTAACTTGCACGGAAAGGTCACGCCTCTTAACGGGAGATGTATGCGCTTAATGATCTCTACAGCGTCCCTGGGAAAGCCAAACAAAGGTGATTTGACTCCGGGATGAAAATAACAGCGTCTCGACGACATGGCGACAAACACACTCAAACGCAACACTTCCTTTTCTCCACGCGACACGTCCTCTTCTCCACGTGGGACAGCAACAAGACCACGCCCCCTTTTTTCGCGTATTCTTGTGGGCGGAGTCTGTTCTACTGACGTAATTAATGAAGGAAGTACCAGGATGTAGTCCAAGCCAGCCGTTCGCTGTAGGCTTTGAAAGGGAATTTCTCTTAAATAAAATATCTCGCTTGGCATTGAACTTTGAGCTTTATAATTTTACAGGTATTATTTATGCTCTAACAGCAACATTACACACTAACTAAAGTTTGAACAATGGGATCACGAAGAACGGGACCTTTAATGTGCCGAGGGCCTAGCCGTTTATCAAGAATGCTGCTCGGGTACCAAAGATCAGCCGTTAGATCTACACAAGGCGAATCATATCTCAGAGACATCAGAGCCAGCGGCAAACATCAGCCGAGGAAAGGCTGCTCTCGGCGGGGTTAATGAGCGCTGAACACCCAGTGATCGATTGGATCTCACAACTCAGAAAACGGCAGATATAATTGTCTAATGGGCGCTCTCTTTATAAATAAACCACAGATTTAATCTTTAAACAAGTACATTCTCGCCTGAAAAAGTCTTAAAACTACAATTTGTGACACATTAACAGTAGTATTTTTAAATTACACATTAGTTATAAATATTATATTTAACTAGCTACTGTTATGTTGTAATGCTTAATATTTGAAACAACCCAACACATTGGTTAAACATCTTACATTTGGGTATTTAAGATAGGTTGGAGGTTATCCTAACTTTAAGAAGTTATTTACGATGATTTTTAAGAACATTCTTTTCGTGAATATGAATACTTCTTAAATTTTATCTTAAGAACAATCATAAGAAAAAAAAGATAAGAACATTCTTAAGAAAAGTTTTTGGGAATACAAAATATTCTTATATTTTTTCTTAAGTTAGAAAATAAGAAGAAAATGGCAGTTGAGAATAATTTCATTCTTAAGAATGTTTTGTGAATCCGGCCCCTGGACGAGGGTTCTGCTGCTTTGGAGGCTGCTGCGTCTGCACACGCTAGAGAGTGGGGAGTCACTGTTGACGGTCACGTCTTTCTGTACGCGCATTCACAAATTCAAGGCAGCATTTAAAAACGGCATACATGCAATGTATTTGCTTGTTGACATATAAGTTCACTTCAAGAATGACCACACAGCTGACATGATCTATTCGCTATAGCACTCCTTGCACACGTGAGCGCATTATCATATCGGCAAGGCATATCGGCATAATTTTTTCATAACAGCCAATGCCGATTTTTATATTTTAAGCGTTTAACGGCCGATTCCGATGTTGTACCGATAATATTGTGCATCCCTAGTTTAAATTATATTAAGTCTTAAAGTTCTACATAATTAAGGGCGTGGCCACTTTGAGTGACAGGTGGTTTGCCGTTTGTCTGCTGTCTGTTATGGTGCGTTCACACCAAACACGAATGAAGCGAATAAATCGCGCTATTCGCGTGTAGTTGGACGCTTGTACATTTTGAGTTTACTCGTGTCATTCGCGTGTGACATTCACTACACAACAGACGCAAATTCGCGTCATGGAAGGGGCTTCTGCCAGCCGGCTCGTCTCGTTGTGAAATGGCTGACATGGATTGTTTTAAAATACTGCGAATAAGCTCAATTTGCTGGCTTTAACTAGCTTGTAGTCTCAATAGCGTGAATTCAGGGCGATTGGGACACTTTTTCCAAGTCATCTCAATGGCAAAAAGTGTCCCAATCACCCTGTGTATAGCTCAAATTGAGTAAAAAGCGTTTTTACAACTTACCAGATTGTTCAACCTCCTCACTCAATTTCTTCCAAGTAAGATCCTTTTTATTCCTGTTTCTACAAAGTACGTACAGCTCCGGGTATCCACATATGATTTGTCCTCATTGTTGTCACTACTAGAGCAAGCTCCTGATTGGTTAACGCGGACAACGCACTGCCAAGGGTGATGTCACGGACACTACGTTTTTACAGTCTATGGCCATGACACCATTTTTTATCAATTCGACCTAATTCCTAAGCCCTACTTTACTTAACATACACATAAATGACTGATGAATAAACAGTGTAATTTTGTGTAGTGTGCGCTATGAGCACAGTATAACGTCTGACAGGACAGTTCGTTTTTTTCTGGGGTGTGAGACAAACAAATTGCGACAATGACGTTAGAATAATGACACCGACATATATCCTTACAGCATTTCATCTGACCACAGATATTGAATCAGGACAATGCGTTTTTCTCAGACACTCTTTACTCAAACTGATTCTGACAGAAGAGTCAACAGCTTTTATGCACGTCTTTCAAAATAAAAGTCTTGATAAAAAAGAAATAAAAAAACGTTTATTGCACACGCCGCCACCTACCAGTTGAGAAACACTGACATACTTTTTTAATGGTTGTCAAGTAAGTTCAAGTTCAAATGTAGCACCTACTCACACAGTATGTGATTTTGGAAACACTGTGGGTCTTGAGGAGTAGGGTTGAGGAACTCTGCTCTACAATACGTTAAAGGTGCACTATTTTACATTTTTTCAGTAAAATATCAAGGCCATTGTTGTCTATTTTGTTCAGTTGAGTACTTACAATATCCCAAATGTTTCCAACTTTTTGTAAATCGTGAGAAATTGCTATTTTAACCAAGGAACCGGGACGTGTGAGGGAGTCGCCTGTCAATTGCGTCATATCTGCGTTACCCTCCGTTTACGGTTTTATTTTGCAGAAACGCTTTACTCTTACTACAGTGTGTAACAAGTGTCATAGCAGCCGCAGAGCGAACGCACAGAGTAATGCCATAACATCATTTGCAACACACTCAGATGTATCTTATATGATAAACAGAGCTGCGTTACCTCATAATCATGACCGGAAAAGCGGAAATGGCGCCGGCAACTGTGGCATAATAAAAGTCCCGCTGTAGCAAGCGTGTGTTGCGTTCATCTTATTAACAATCGCTCCAGTGGCCTTGCTCAGCTCCACAACACTCGGTCCTGCTCTGCTTCATACTACAGTAACGTTAATAATCGCATCCATGAACGTGATATCTGCCCGAGTCCTATCCCGATTCTTTTCCACCGGCTGTGAGGTGAAGACCACATGTCCCAAGATTCTGTGCTCAAACTTGCCGTCATCAAACTACGCCCTTGTTTTGAATAGGCGACCTCTAGCCGACGGAAAAGTAACATAGTGCACCTTTAAGTAATACGTTAAAACACTGAGAAAAGCTGCAACAGTTACTAAGAACTTTAGCAAGTTCAATAGAAAACATTTCTTTATAATAAATGTTATTTAATTGAAAAGAATCACACTTTTAGAAAACAAGTAGGATGCAAGAATATTACATAAGTTATGGTTCTGGAGGCTTTAGTGTAGAATAAATAGAGCACAGAGAGAATTCCAGTAGAGTTCCAGTACTTTTTTGTCACCTTACATCTTCCAAAGAAAAAGAAGAAGAGCATTGCTGAGCATGCTGGGTCATATTTACTAAATGGTCATGGCTTAGCTTCTGGGGTAGAACATGGCATATTTGGAAGTGCGGAAGCCCAAAAGGTCCCTCATTTCATTGCGGAACTTGGATAGGTCTTGCCGCAGATCGTTGAGGTTCTCTACCGTGGCCTGATCCGTGCTCTGCATCTTCTGCCTTGTGGACGTCAGGTAACGGTGCACTAGGCAGCACATAATCTTCTGGTAGTTCTGGTCTCTTTTCTGCTTCAGGTTCGTCCATTCCTAGAAGCAAAAAGTTATTGGGTCATTGGTAGGCTGACTTTAAGGCATAATATTCTAGAGCTCACCTCATTTCCACTAAAATGGTACAAGAAAATGGTTCTCGGACAATGTTCAGGCAAACCTATTTCGAAGAGGCACAGTGTTTGCTTTTTATAGGGCCAACTGGAGGGCCAACATCCTGCAGTGTTTTGCTCCAGCTTGCCTGGAGCTTTCTAGCACTTCTAAAGACATTGACTACCTGGCACATTTGTGTTTAACCCTTAAATGCATGAATGTTTCGCCAATCATTATTACATATTCGGGTCTTTAGTGACCCGGATCTATCTCTAACACGGATGGATCGCTACCAGTTGGGATAATATAAAACTCCTGATATTAGAGTAACAATTACAGAAGAATAAAATAAAGCATATTTTGGAAGGGTTCAGTTTGAGCAGATGTTTTTTATACCATCATCACTGTCAAAGCTTATTTCCCAGTTCAATCATATTCGCCATCTTAAACATATTCTCAAAACTTAATATTTTGATTGCTGACAGCTTCTTACCCAGATCCACCATCAAGTGGCAGTGACGCAATATTTGAGTGCGTTCAGTCCTTGCTCTGCAGTAAATTACTGAGCCATTTCAAGTGTTGCTGATGATACGTCCTATTATTTCGTTTTCTGACTGCAGTAACTGTGGGCCATATCTTGCAACGCAAGTGTTTTTTGCTAGTTTCAGCTCGACGCAGTTATCATTTTCACGTCCTGTGCCACGTTGTTTAAATAGCAAATGCATTTACGCCCAATCCGGCTTGTCCCGTAGATGGTCTGCTCACGTGTTTTAAACTTGCGCACGAGTATATCCGTTTCCTCGCTAGAGAAGCATTCATTTAGCCTGACCTTGTCATACTCAGATTCTAGTCAGAATATGAGTCTGATACTGCTCCATTGGGCTGTGATTATGGGGCGTGTTTCAACTGAACCAGGAAAGAATTGGACAGACCTACAACCAATCAGAGCAACGGAGCGAGTTGTCAACAGAACTCAACTGCACGCATGCTGGAAGAAGTAGAAGATGAGTGTAAACGATTTTTGCTGGTGTTGTAAAAATTAATTTAAGGATACATGGAGTACTTACCAACACGAACATCATTTTTGAGAGAAATAGTAAAGGTGAATGCATATACGAGTTCTCCGTTCAGGATTAGAACGAATTCAACCCAAGCACTCTTTGGTGACTTGCATGATTACGTCACTGTTGATCATCTGTCCATCATCTTATAAACCCCGCCCTGACAATTTCATTGGTCCGAACAGCTCTGGTTTGAGCATAGTTGCTCCACAACAGATCAAGTCCAGACCAAACTTGCCGACCTCAAATGTTGTGGGTGGGGCTAAGTTCGGCTGGCATCCAGGCTTTCATTCAAATTCCGCCATGGCACGAGCGCAACTGGCTTTTAAAGGGAATGGGAGATGAGACTGATTGGTTTATTGCACGTTACGCCCAAAACACACCCATTACTCATTAGGGACAACCTTTTTAGACCATGTGCTGGGAACGCTGACCATTTTTCCTGTCGTTAAACTTGCAAAAGCGGATTCGGACAAGTACACTTGCGCCGCACACTTTAGACCATACGCTTAGATCGTTAAAATAGGGCCCTATGAGTGAAACGTCACTTCATCATTGTGTGTCAGACATTGCCACCTTGTGGAATAAAGGTGAACTGCACTTATTCAGTCACCAAAGATTAAATTATTTTTGTGCAGAAAAAATATACTTACACTGTTACACACCCCGGGTCGTTAGCGACCGTATACAATTTTTTACAAACATTAATGGGAAAACAGGCATTCTTATATAATATAATTTAAATAATAAGAAGGCTGATGTCTAACTTTAAAAAATGAATGAGGAGGAGGGTAGTGAATGATGTCCCGGGTAACTAAAGACCCTGAGGTATATGTTTAAGGGTTAATTAGGGTCTGGGCTAAACTCTGGAGAATAGTCACTCCAGAAGCATGAATCGGGCACCCCTGCTGTATGCTATAGCAGCAGTTCTGCGCTATAAAACAACAAAAACTCCCTGGTATGTTTCAGGCCCTGAACCTCATTTTTTGAGGTAGAAATGCATAGCATTAATCAGGAACATGGAACAATGTCGGGGGAAAGTGGGCAAGTAAGGTTGACAAATCCACTAACCATGCACCTGTTCCAGCACCAGTACAATGCTGTAAGGATAGGCTGTCTTTAGAAACAACAGTTTTTACTTGAACCACAACTCGATCGATTATTCATATACCACTAAATGCAAACTATGGATACACAGTACAGTAGGTAGATCTTCCCAAATATAAGTCTTACATACCTTGAGGCTATTCTGTCTCTTGACCTTGCCTGTGGAGGTATGGGAACAGATCCATTTGCTCATGCTGATCACCAGGTAGCACACGGTCTTGGGTGAGGGGAGGATGTTGAAGGGTGGAGGCAGTGTGCACTTGTCATCGAAGTAGCTGAGCCACAGCTTAGCCCGAGCAAACTTCCACTCCTTATCTTCATGGTTCTGCAAGCAGATAAAGTCATCAAGGTACAACAATGATGCCTTCACTACCTGTTGCTAATTGCTTTAGACAAATAACCAGAGGTATCTGTACTCATACTTGAACCAAAGCATTATAATATTCCTAAAGAGTTCTATCCATTAATATTCCCATTGTTCTCAATTATAAGTGATTGGTCACATGGCAGAACTGAATGCCCATGAGCAAAGATGGCAGGTTTCAGGTCACCTATTTCCACGGTTATAGAGGGTATGCGCAGCATTGGTATCATTAGAGTGGCAGCATTGGTTTTCAGCGTGAATGCCACGAAAAACACAGCTAAAAAACAGGAAAGAGCTTTGAGATTCATTGTATAAATAGATTTGACAAGAAATCTCAGGGACATTTTTACAGAAAAGAGAAACAAATGGATCGCTGCAATTCATAGACACAACTGGACTCCAGGTAGCGAAACGTGGATTTGCAGTTATCATTTTGTGTAAAAATGCTTAATTTTCATATCCTATATATTATATTGGTATATATTATATTGATAATTAATCAATTAAATATTTACCATCTTTATTCTGCATAATTGGATGTTTTTAAATAAACACTGACAAAAAACTAGAAGTTTTAGGGCTGGATGATATGATGATATATAACATTGAATTAGACCTACCTATATTGTATTTATATTACGGTCCTTCTCAAAAAATTAGCATATTGTGATAAAGTTAATTATTTTCCATAATGTAATGATAAAAATTAAACTTTCATATATTTTAGATTCATTGCACACCAACTGAAATATTTCAGGTCTTTTATTGTTTTAATACTGATGATTTTGGCATACAGCTCATGAAAACCCAAAATTCCTATCTCAATAAATTAGCATATCATGAAAAGGTTCTCTAAATGAGCTATTAACCTAATCATCTGAATCAAAATTACACCTGCAAAAGATTCCTGAGGCTTTTAAAAACTCCCAGCCTGGTTCATTACTCAAAACCGCAATCATGGGTAAGACTGCCGACCTGACTGCTGTCCAGAAGGCCATCATTGACACCCTCAAGCAAGAGGGTAAGACACAGAAAGAAATTTCTGAACGAATAGGCTGTTCCCAGAGTGCTGTATCAAGGCACCTCAGTGGGAAGTCTGTGGGAAGGAAAAAGTGTGGCAAAAACCGCTGCACAACGAGAAGAGGTGACCGGACCCTGAGGAAGATTGTGGAGATGGACCGATTCCAGACCTTGGGGGACCTGCGGAAGCAGTGGACTGAGTCTGGAGTAGAAACATCCAGAGCCACCGTGCACAGGCGTGTGAAGGAAATGGGCTACAGGTGCCGCATTCCCCAGGTCAAGCCACTTTTGACCCAGAAACAGCGGCAGAAGCGCCTGACCTGGGCTACAGAGAAGCAGCACTGGACTGTTGCTCAGTGGTCCAAAGTACTTTTTCCGGATGAAAGCAAATTTTGCATGTCATTCGGAAATCAAGGTGTCAGAGTCTGGAGGAAGACTGGGGAGAAGGAAATGCCAAAATGCCTGAAGTCCAGTGTCAAGTACCCACAGTCAGTGATGGTCTGGGGTGCCATGTCAGCTGCTGGTGTTGGTCCACTGTGTTTTATCAAGGGCAGGGTCAATGCAGTTAGCTATCAGGAGATTTTGGAGCACGTCATGCTTCCATCTGCTGAAAAGCTTTATGGAGATGAAGATTTCATTTTTCAGCACGACCTGGCACCTGCTCACAGTGCCAAAACCACTGGTAAATGGTTTACTGACCATGGTATTACTGTGCTCAATTGGCCTGCCAACTCTCCTGACCTGAACCCCATAGAGAATCTGTGGGATATTGTGAAGAGAAAGTTGAGAGACGCAAGACCCAACACTCTGGATGAGCTTAAGGCCGCTATCGAAGCATCCTGGGCCTCCATAACACCTCAGCAGTGCCACAGGCTGATTGCCTCCATGCCACGCCGCATTGAAGCAGTTTCTGCAAAAGGATTCCCGACCAAGTTTTGAGTGCATAACTGAACATAATTATTTGAAGGTTGACTTTTTTTGTATTAAAAACACTTTTCTTTTATTGGTCGGATGAAATATGCTAATTTATTGAGATAGGAATTTTGGGGTTTCATGAGCTGTATGCCAAAATCATCAGTATTAAAACAATAAAAGACCTGAAATATTTTAGTTGGTGTGCAATGAATCTAAAATTTATGAAAGTTTAATTTTTATCATTACATTATGGAAAATAATGAACTTTATCACAATATGCTAATTTTTTGAGAAGGACCTGTAAGCGTTCACAGGCAAATTTGATTTATGTATTTCATTGGTGTTGAAATCAGGAAACACGATTCCTAGGTGCATATCAATATCCATGGATCACTGGATTTTTGGTAAGTTGTAAGGTACACTTATATCAAGTCCAACCTTTAGAAACCTCATGTTTCCCCTATTAAATCCAGTTGCACAGAAGCTCTTTTGCCGCTTAGTCCGGCTGAGGGGGCGTGTTCCGGCGGGAAAGTGACATCAATGCATACCCTCTAAATGTGCCAGCTGATTAAACTTTGTTGAAATGAACGGGAATGCTAATGGATAGACCTCCTTGAAACAACCAATAAGACTGCATTAACCTCTCTACTGCCCCCATCAGGTTTGGAGAACTCATAGCACAGAGGTTCTCAAAGCTGGCCCTCGAGATCCACTTTCCTGCAGAGTTTAGGTGCGTTCCATTCGACAGGGTCCCTTTGCAGTGTTCACTGCTCCCTACTCTTGAAGTATATCACTTGAAGTGGACTTCTCTGACAATAATCGCTCATTTGAAATGCCCTGCAATGTCATCAAAGAAAGGCAACGACAGGGTCGCGCAGATTATGATATAACATAAATGAATAATATTGTAATTTATTTTATTTTCAAATTTAAAAATATAATAGGCATATACATTTACAAAACACAGTATGTATCTAAAAAATATAATCAAAACATTGTATTAGTCTATTAGTTTTATTAGTTTACATATACTTGTATATTTAATTGACTATTAAGAGGTTTGATGCTGAATATGAAAATCAATATGATTTGGAATATGAACAGCTCAATATGAAAATACATTCATGCAGAGGCACAATGATATTACGCAGCGCCTGAAAATCATCAGTCAATATAACCAACGTGACAACCTGCTTGCACAGAGAGCATGCTGGGGACTATTTTCAGGCGCTGCGTAATATCATTGCGCCGCAGCATCCATGGTACGGCTCAAAGTTCCTTGATTACTACGCAGGAATGAGAGTATAGTTCCTAGCCATATCGGTCTAGAAAATCGCAACTTTTCATTTTACGTCTGTCTTAGTACACAATGTAATATACACATCAAAATATGGAAATAGAAAAATGTTGGCGTTTTTTGTAACTTATTGAGCAGTAGGCTAGAGGGCTAGACTAGTCTTAGTCATGGCACGCACGGAGATGAGAATGGTATGTATGGACTTATCTAACTCTGGGGGATACGGTGAATAAGCTAAAGTCCCAAAAAGTCGGCGTGTTCCTCAAAGATGGCGGAATGGCCCGCAGTCCACTTACGGTCGAATAGAACGCACCTTTTATCTCCAACTCTAATCAAACTCACCTGCCTGTAACTTTCTAGGAAGCCTGAAGATCTTGACTAGCTTCTTCAGGTGTGTTTGATTCAGTTGGAGCTAAACTGTGCAAGATCTCGTTGGCCAGAGTAGAGAACCCCTGCCATAGCGTTCATGTGATGTTAACTCAGGTGGATGGATACTATTGAATTTCCTTTGATTCATTCTACTTGACGGAAACACACAATTACGGTAATTCTATCATGTTAAGAAAGCACCTATAGGATTCACATTTTTGGAAACAAATCATCTCAAAGGTCACTCACAGCAATCTGCCTGAAGCTCTTATGCAGCATAGCCACCAGGAGTTTAGTGAGAACGATGACTACAACAATGTTGTAGGTACCGACGATAAGAGCACCAACAAATGATCGCAGCTCCTCTGTATAGCTGATCCTAGTGACGAACAGAGCCACGTGTGCCAGGGAAAATATGTACCAGAAGAGGGCATAACATGTCCCCATAAACCTAGAGAAAGTTGAAGATAAATGATAAAGGTAAAAGATTTCATTAAAACAGAGCTTTTTATACAATATGGAGCCTCACATTTTTAGAATCTTTAGATTCTGTCAAATACCTTTCAAAGGGGTCATATCATGAGCAAGAGCTCAGAACTAAAAACTTCCTCCCCAGTCCAAGAAGAGCATTTATTGAAACTAAGATGCAAAAACAACTCATTTTGAATGAAAAATGTAAATGACCCCTTTAACTTTACACTTTTACAGGAAAGTTTGCATATTTTTTCAAGTTTTCCAATTAGTGTAAATGAAATGAAAGGCAAAGTACGAGTGAAAGGTGTCGTTGCTCTGCAGCGGACAGAAGATGCCCTCGCAGTTTTGATCTTTGCTTTTGGATGGATCCTTCTGGTCTTTTCCATACAGCTGTCTCAGGCCGATGGTGAAAGAGATGAGCACGAGCAGGAATAAGCCAAGAAACTTCCCAAACTCTTGTAGCATCTGGCCCATGGAGATCTGCAATGACAAATACACCGGCCCTTTCACATCAAAGCCTTAGTTACAGAAATGTTCCTAATAAGGAATATTCCAGGTTAAATACAACTTAAGATCCATTGCCATAATGCAGCATTCTACTGTTTACCACAGAAAATCATTTTGACTCGTCCCAGTTTGAAAAAAAATCCCTAAAATATAGGGGTGTGACGAGACTTATTTCACGAGAACGAGACGAGATTTTTACATAGTATTTTTAAGAAATCATTAATGATGAAATACATGACTAGAAAAATTGTTTGCAAGTGCATTTGAAATGTTTTAACTCATCATCTTATGAGTAATGAATAATCATTTCAGTTCTACTTTCTGAGTATTAATTATCACATGCAGTAAAAGACAACAAGCACTGTAAAGGTTTTTCCAAAAACTCAACTGACTGGCTTCTTTCCTGTATGACTGTCTCTTCAGACCTTAGAACTGCATATGACTGACCTAACTGTACACTTCTCACAAATTGATCATAGATATTTTCGTTTAGGATGTATAGGCATTTGGGTATATTTAGCCACGCCCAGTGTCTAAATGACTCCGTTATATCTAAGCTCAACATTTTTTGCTAATTATTAACCTAGAGAGTCTAGAGAATTGTACTGCATTGATTTTATTGTGGTTAAGCAAAAAACCTAGGACTAGTTTGCAAAGGTATAAATATTCTCAAATATTAAACAAATTATTTGATTGACAGCAGTGGTTCTTGAAGAAAATGTTTCAGAATGAGGAGATCGGCCCCACTTAATATTAGGTGGCCTTAACTACTATGTACTTACATCATAAAATAAGTACAATGTACTTACTGTGTTTATATTGTATTGCAAAACACCTTTGCTGATAGTGAGGTGGGATACAGGTAGGGTTAGGGACAGGTGTGGTGGTATGGGTAAGTTTAAGGGTAGGGTTAGGTGTAAGGGAAGTGTCAACTGTGTAATTACAAATGTAACTACAGAAATTAATTACAGATGTAATTACATGCAGGTATTTTTTTTAAATGTAAGTACAATGTAAAAACATGTATGTACACAATAAGTGCATTGTATCAAATGATTTATTAAAATGTTAGTACATAGTAGTTAAGGCCACACAAGTGGGTCCAGGAGCTCTAACATATGATATACATATTGAATGTGCAAAACTTTGTGTAATATGCAATAATTTACACACTTGTAAAACATGATATACGATTTCTTTCAAAAGTCTCACAGACCTTTAGGTCCGTGAGTCAAACAGGCCCACTGAGTTTCGTTCAGATCTGCCTCCGTTAACCTTGCCTAATAGGTGCTCAAACTTCATTGGTTGATGCCGGCTGTTTTTTTGAGATAGGCAAATGTCCTCATAGACCATCGTGGCACCTTGAACAAAGACATTGCATGCCAATTTTTAAATCAATTGGACTTTTTTTCTGCTGCGAAGACCCTAGGACTACTTCGCAAAAGTAGGTTTCAGACAAAATCCAAGATGGCGGAAAACTTTTTTGTTGTGAAAAACCTAGTGCTAGTTCGCAAAAGTAGGTTTCAGACAAAATCCAAGATGGCGGAAAACTTTTTTGTTGTGAAAAACCTAGTGCTAGTTCGCAAAAGTAGGTTTCAGACAAAATCCAAGATGGCGGAATTTTTTTCCTGACGAAAATTAAATCAGAGATATACGTTGTCAGTTTTATGGCGGAATAATAATAAAAATCCTTACAATTACAAAAGGGTTTCAACACTTCATGCTTGAACCCCTAAAAATGACAGAATCAAAATTTTTGGGTGAACTAACATTTTAACCCTGAATACTGTATTCCTTTTGAAATAGATATATTTGAGAACAGCTATTTATGGGTTGATGGTCATGGAAATTAAAAATGTTTTCAAGTTAAGTAAATATGGCAATGTTCTGAAACAAGTTAATTTTAAAGGGGTGGTAAATTCACTTTTCTAACTTTAGCTAGTGTGTAATGTTGCTGTTTGAGCATAAACAACATCTGCAAAGTTACAACGTTCAAATTTTAAAGCAAAGGGAGATATTTGCTTTTAAAGAAATCAATTTCTAAGGACTACAGCAAACGGCCGGTAGGGACTACTACATATTCCTCCAGGGTTGCTGACATCACCAGCCCCAATATTTACCTAAACCCCTCCTCCGAGAATATGAAATAAGGGGGGGCGAGGACATTTTGTATCGCAGCAGGGAAGCGTTGTTGTGGTATAGTTAGTAGGCTGGAGTGCTGTTGCCAATGCCGACGAAACGCTGTTATTTTCATCTGGATTGCAGGTCCACTTTGTTCAGCCTTCCTAGGGACGGGGGTGCGTTGCAGTGCTTTTAACATACAACGTTATATGCATGCGTGTATGAGACAGAGGGGAACACGGTCGCATTTGCAGCAGATACATGCTGCCCATCATAAATCAAAGCACGAGACAGACAGGGGTCGGAGGAGAAGACCGGAAAATGTGACATAATGGACAATATTCGTCAGACAGGTGGGCGCGTGCGGCTCCCGCTGCACATTTCACGGAGGAAAGCTTCCACAATCTTTGCGAGTTCAATGCAGGATTCTTACAACGGCTTGTCCTGAAAGATGGATTTAAAAACAGAAGCTGTTTACGGGCCACAACCTGTAAGTATGATTTATTTTTCGTCTCTGTCTTTCCTGTAATAGTTTGTGTTGTTAATTGTAGCCTACGTTGTAGCAAGGAAGTAAACAGATGACAACGTTCATTTGGCTCTGCAAATCAGTTTGTTAAATGCTCATTCATATTAACGTTATCCGACAAACACCTAACGTTACAAACTTTTTAAAATCTCAACAGCGAACTTGGCATTAGTGTAAATTATTCTTTGATTAGAGCTTTTATGTATTGTTTATCTACAGGCATGCTAAACATGGTTCTGTGTTTGATTTGGATACTATAGTAAAGCCAATGTTTAGTGTTCATTCTTGCGACAGATATTTGGCAAATCGTTCTAAAAATACAAAAGTAACAGTGCCATTCAGTAGCGATCACTATAGATCCGCAGTCTTTACTCTTGAGGACTGAACAGGTTCTGCTCGATCATCTTCACTAAAATTGTCTGGGTCTGATTCGGGCTCAAATTGGTATGGTTTTATTGACGCCATTGTACTACCCAAAGCACAGGCTAGTAGCCTGAGGCTACCGGTAAAGGTAAGGGGCGTGACGTTTCCGACAAACATGCACTAGGTGGTTAGCGAATCACAACACACTGGGGCAGCTAACCAATCTGAGCCCATTGCGTATTTTTGAGGGACTGGCTTCATACAACCCGGAAACCATCAGATCGTTTTTACAAGGAGGGAGAGAGCAGTGTAAAGGTAAAGGTAAAATATATGAAAAATAATGCAATTTTTTAAAAACGAAGCATGAACACGTTACAGTGCACCCCACAAACACAATCAAGCCTTCGAAAGAATGTGTTTTACCACCCCTTTAAGTGTTGGATGTCATTTTTAACTAACTTCATATATCAGACAACAACTAGTCACTGAAAAACCCGGCTTGGGTAAATATTTGTTTGACTCATTTGGGTGTAATGGAAGGGGAACATTTCTCGGTAGCAACATTAAGTGACCTGTACTTGCACACATACAGTAGACTAGCTCTTTTAAGGTGCCTACCTCTGTCTGTACTTTAGATTCCACTGGCCTTTACAGTGAGGACTAGATGAATCGCTTGAGTCAAGTCTGACCGGTAACGTTCTGTTCTGTGTGTTTGCTCTGAAACATAGCCAGACTGTTGTTGTTTTTTCCCCCTTTTCTTTTTCAATTAGTTAAATTAATTTTCTTGTCACTCTCAAACCCATTTTCCACATCTAATATTTTTCAACCTTTGTTGAACCGTGGTAGTTGCAGTAGCCATTTGAAACTTCTGTCTCTGATATGAAGCCCTGGTGTCATGCGAAATCCAACCTCAAAGTGTTTCCACTGGCTGAAGTAACTTTTTTTTTTTTTTGAGTATTCTATTTGATGCCTGATTATGGTTGGCAAAGCTGAATTTTCAGTCTTTACTGTCACTTCTGATCAATTTGAATAATTTAATCATGTTTTAAAATCCCTTCCACAGAATTCTGTAGATTTCCCCCCCAAATATCAGCACGAAATGGAGGAAAAGCCCACAGATTCCATCTGGACCTGCAAGTGACTTCTCTTTTACATCCAAGCAAGCAAGACACCCTAAAAAAAAGTTTATTTAAGTCTGCTATTAGTATACTTCTTTTAAAATAAGTAAGTTTTTGTGTTCTCAGAAATAAACATTATATTACACTTTAGTATACTTTACTTATACTGACCGAAATGTCTAAGTATATTTGGCCTATACTTATACTCAAACTTTTGATCAATATAAAAGTATAATTAAGTAAACTAGAATACTTGGCTTGTATTTGTGTTTACTTACTTTTTTACTTACTTAATACTTTTTTTCATATACTGTCCCATAAACTTACATTTTTAATATATTGATTGATAAAGAAAACAGATATGTTCCCAATTCTGAATACGTACATTTTTGTGAAGTCCAATGGTAGTGTACAGAGGAACTTCAAATCTACTTAAAGTACAGTTAAAGGTATATCAAGTATATGAATTAATAACTAAATAGGAACATAGTACTTCAAATGCAAAAATAATATATAAATAGTAAACCATATGCATGATGTTAAGTTAAGAAAACTTACTTGAAGTATGAAACTACTAAACTAGTGGTTTACTGAGAGTATACTTCAAACTACATAAACTAAAAATGTGCTACATTTAACTATTAAACTATGAGTATGAAAAACGTAGTTGTAAACTAGTAACTGTAACGTAAAGTATACTTTTATACACGTGAAAGTGACTTGTGGCCAAGTATGGTGATCCATACTTGGAATTTGTGCGCTGCATTTAACCCAACCAATTGCACACACACAGCAGTGAACACACACACTGTGTGTTCAGTATTGAAATAGTACACTTACAAGTATACTATTAGTACATTGATATTAGTATACTTGCTACATACAGTATGCTTAAAATATACTTGAAATTTCCTTAAGTATACTTAATAAAAATTAACTTGAAGTATAGTTATTATTTGTAAGGACAGGATTTGGCAATACACCAGCCCATCACATATTGCACACCCGGTATGTTAAGGCTTCACACACAATTCAGACAGCTGTACTCTACAAAGTCGGTTTGACGTCTCAACTCTTGCCCTCACAAAGAGAAATATGTTCTCAGACGTTTATCCAGAGGTGATTTAGTGTTTTCCACTTGCTATCCTTCCTTGGGGAGATTTACTAGACACGCTCAACATAATGCAACAGGAGGGAGTAAATGTATGAGTGTTCCTCTTCCTTCCCAGTGGAGGTCTGCTGTGTGAATACTTGGGTCTGTTCCTTGTCATTCCTGTATCTGTACATCATATGTTTGTCTGTTAGAGGGAGTGATAAAGCAACCATTTAAACATCGGTAGGTATGCACATTTACAGAAAACCAGTAATACCATGCTCGTTCCGCTAAATAACTTGCGTAGGGTATGTGTTCATAAGTGAATCCATTACAAGTGAGTGCGTGTGTGCATATGCATCATTCCGACCACACTTCTTGAGAAAATTGCTTTTCCATACAGCAGCGCCAGACACTGATGTCAGTCTAAGAGCGCGTGAAGGAGAGCAGAGAGCCACTCACACATATGCTCAGGAGTGTTACTCATGCCAAACACTGGAGTCCTCAGAGAAGAGCACTGCATTATGCAACCTCTCTACTGCTGAAGACCGAAGCTGATTCTGTGAATCTCACAAAAATTATGTAGAAATAAATCATCCTGTTAAAGCAGAGCACAGCACACTGCCAAGTTCAAAGTGCCACTGAACAAACAGACGCACATCCTGACAGCTTATCTTTCATCTGTTCTTTAAGAAACAATAAAATGTTAGTTCAACAAGTGCGTGTTAAGCTGCATGCTAAGTCATAGAATTGTCGAGTCCAATTCAAGACAAGTTACAGGTCCCTGTCCCACAGTGGCTGGGAGGAAAAATTCCCAGCTACTATGAAAAAAGCAGGTGGTAGATGATACTTTGAGATTCACCCCCAAACTATAAGTGGGACATTTCCAGCAATAAATCCCTATAAATGAGAAATGAAATCCAATGGTAGAGGTGATCAAATGGGGATTCAACCAACAGATCTGAGAGAAGAATGATAACAGACACTTGCACAACTGATGAGATATAAAATGAAAGAACTTCCTGTCATTCTGTATTATCGGTGTGACCACTGGGAATTATGTAACTGAAGAAAAAACTTCAGTGGTTTAACAGTTCACTGGTTCTGACAGTGAACGGATAAGAACTGCAGTCAGAGAAAGTTGTGATTACCTGTAAAGGCCCCAAGATGGAGCTGGTGGTGTACATGAAGAAGAGACGCAGATAGCTCAGAACATTGGCAAAAGCAAAAAGCCCTTCTGCAACCAGGATGGGATGGAACGCATCCCAGTCTTTCCTCTCTCGTTCGACGTTCTTAAACTGAAGCAGAGGACAAAGGAAAGGCTGGTGTAAATTATGTTATCAGAGACACATTAACACAGAAGCACTTTAGACAACAAGAGTTTAAACATTGTTAACTCATTAGAGTCAAGACATGATATACTGTATTAGTGCAGTCAAAACGTGATTAATCGTATCTAACATAAAGGTTTGTTTATATAATGTATGTGTGAATATATATTATTATGGGAAGTTAACTTTATTCAATGTATTCAATCTCTGTAGAGCTATCCTACCTGTTAGACCTACCTAGAAATCTTAACGCACTGTTTACAAGATTACAGGGGTGTGTCAAAAAAAATAAAAACAATAAATGTTTTTGTGCCCTTTGACAAGGCAAGTCAAAATCAAGTCTGACTGGGCTAACATCATTTTTTTTGCCTTGATAAGGGCACAGGTAAATGTGACATTTTATCGTATTATAATGGGTTTATTTGAAGATTGTTTTAAGTTCACTTAAATTGAAAAAGTTGTTATATTATTTTTAAAGCCTAATAAAGGCTAAAAATGATAGCTTTCAGTGCCGATTTCAATTAATGGCTAAAATTGAGAAAAAAAATCTATTTCATAGAGACATCAGTAGCAGAATTGGTTTTGGTGATAGTGGGCTTCTTTCATAAAAAGATGTCATTAAACAAATATGTAAAATATAGGCTTTAATATAGGCATCTTTATTTGTTTTATACATTAATTTGGAAATGTAAAGGTGAAATTACTACAATATTAATATAATCACATTAATATAAGCATTAATACATATAATACACACATGCGCGTACGCACACACATATATAATATATTAACACAAATTTTTATGTTAGGTGTGATTAATCGCGATTAACCGGTTTGACATCGAATGATCTGTAATTTACACATCCTTGTGTCATTGCAAACTATAACTTTCTGCTTCTGTGCAACACAGAACGAGCTGTTCAACAGTAAAGTACTTTTTTCTTATGCACCACGGAAGAAAGAAAGTCAAAGCCTGGAAAGAAAAGAGTACGAGTAGCCTAAATGATGACAGAATTTAAATTCTTGAGTAAACTAGTGGCTAATGACTTGGTAAAGTGCTCAGAATGTAATGTTCTGGACTGGGTTTATACCTTGCTGTGCGCCACCATTCTTAAGGCAAAGGTGGCCAAATAAAGTGAGTTCATGACGAAACTTAGCTGGTTCCGTGACTCTTCCAGGAAATCTTCCAATCCCTCATACCAGAGACGCTTCACGTCAGACCAAACCATGCCTGCAGAGATAGGAATTTGCCATCATCGCAAAGAAAGCACAAATCAGAAATTCTTTCGTTTTGAAGAATGTAATGCAGTGTAACTCAAATAACCATGCCTGACAGAAAAGATTTATGGATGCTTTTTACACTAAGTGCAAATAGCGATCAATTATATTTCCTCTAAGTGTAAGTATTTGAAAAAGTGATAGATAGATTATCTTGGATGCTAGTCATACTTAGTGCAAAGAGTGGCAGATGATCAGTGTATTGCATTACATTTTATAACAGCATGCAATAATAACAGCATATTGTTTACAACAATATATATTTGCATTTATTAAAATTATAAATGAATGCTGCCTTATTGGGACCTTACTTATCGCTATCCCAAAACCCTCCCCTACACCTACTCTTAACCCTAACCCTATTGAATCTGCTGATCAGTAAAGGTATCCTCGAAGGTACAGGAAGGGAACCACAGTTTTGGGTTTGGTAACAATACGAGATACATGCGTCATGGACGACATGCCAGGTATTCAATGGTGAAGAATGGGATTGGAAAAATGCTTTATCCACTATGTTTACTCACCATAACACTACTCCTGTTATTGAATGATTTTCTTTTGTCACTTTGTTTGGCTCACCAATGACAAGATGAGTTAGTATAAAAAGAACTGTCAACCAGACAGGCGTTTGGGATTTTGTGTAAATAGACACTCTCACTCTCACAATATATTAGGGCAGGACAGTATGAGGGTATATATTTTGCACCATTTTTGTTGCTATACCGTTTCTATTGTCATTATAAGAGAGTAAGACTGCTTTACATTATCTACATTTGACAGTGATAAAGAATCATAAATCATGCGTGAATCATGATTAATAAACACAAGTTGTGATCGTTTTTTCTTCCCTATGTAATGCATATCCGAGTGAAACAGCTTCTCAAATAAGAAAGAAATGTAGAGCGGGACTTGGTTTTGTCCATTGGGAATTGATTGGGTGGATGTGGTTTGCTATTGGTCAATCTCATTGAGTGACAGGTCGTGCCAGTAAACGTCATTAGAAAGAGATCTTGCTGCAAGAGGGAGGGGGAGTTATTTTGAAAGATTACAAGGGTACATCGCTTATAAAAAAACAATGACGAATAAATAATTTATAATAAATACTGCAATATTCCATAAACATAAGAATAGTCCATTTTGATTTCATTATGACTTGTGAAACATGGTGTTTACAATTACACAATGATAGATGGTGTTTACAACTGACAACTTACATTTAAGGAATAGTTGACTCAAAAATGAAAAATCTGTCATTATTCATTTTGAAGAATGCTGATGTCCAAACAATATTTGACCTCATTGTATGGACATTTATCAAAATATCTTTTGTGTTTCGCAGAACAAAGAAAGTCTTATAGGTTTTGTACAACATGTGGGTGAGTAAATGGCTTTGAATGGGGCTTAATGAGAATCTTTCATTAATAAAGTATTTAATTAATTTCATTATTCAACACATTTTTTGATCAATTTCCAGCTAAAATAATTATTATGATAACGCTTTTGCAGATTTTGAAATACTCACTTCAGAGACACCCTTTAATAGGGAAGTGGGAGGAAGCTGCCAATAAACACAACAATGAACATACCACAAAAAAAAGCACAAAACTCGCTGAATTAGTTTTAAATACATAGTTGAATATGTTGGCATACATAGTTGGCGTTAGTTTTTATTGTTATGCTGACGATACTCAGCTCTATATTTCTTCGCGCCCTGATGAAACTTATCAATTCACAAGATTAACGCAATGCATAGCTGATATAAAACACTGGATGACCGGTAATTTCCTGCAACTCAATTCAGAAAAAAATGCATTTTTAATTATTGGACAAAAAAGCTCCACTAGAAGTAACCTAGAAGTAGTAACCTAGACCTACTGTCTAACACTTGATGGCTGCTCTGTCAAGTCCTCGTCGTCAGTGAGGAACCTGGGTGTGCTCTTTGATACCAATCTTTCGTTTGAAAGCCACGTTTCTAGCATCTGTAAAATTGCATTCTACCATCTTAAAAATATACCATATATAAAAATATATATATAAATTACGGCACATGCTCTCAATACAAAATGCTGAACAGTTAGTTCATGCGTTCATGACCTCAAGGTTAGATTATTGTAATGCTCTAATGGGTGGTTGCCCTGCCCGCTTAATAAATAAACTCCAGCTGGTCCAAAACGCAGCAGCTCGAGTTCTTACAAGAATCAGGAAGTATGACCATATTTGCCCAGTTCTGTCAACACTGCACTGGCTGCATATTAAACATTGCATACATTTAAAAATTTTGCTTATTACTTACAAAGCACTAAATGGTTTAGTTCCCCAATACTTGAGCGAGCTCTTAACACATTATACTCCATCATGTCTACTGCGGTCTCAAAATTCTGGCCAGTTGATAATACAGAGAATATCCAAATCAACTGCAGGCGGTCGATCCTTTTCCTATTTAGCACCTAAACTCTGGAACAGTCTTCCTAACATTGTACAGGAAGCAGACACACTCTGTCAGTTTAAATCTAGACTAAAAACATATCTCTTTTCTGTGGCATACACATAAAACACTTTTTCAATGAATTGATTGTTAGGTTGCATTAAATAGGTCAGCCGGAACCGGGAACACTTCCCATAACACCTGATGTACTCGTTACATCATCAGAAGAATGGCATCTACACTAATGATAGTCTCTCTGTTTTATCCCG
This sequence comes from Romanogobio albipinnatus, assembly GCA_023566225.1. Taxonomy (NCBI): domain Eukaryota; kingdom Metazoa; phylum Chordata; class Actinopteri; order Cypriniformes; family Gobionidae; genus Romanogobio; species Romanogobio albipinnatus. Next base: position 9,461,207 of record CM042260.1, on the reverse strand, counting down.
AGGTTTACTGCAGTCAGCCGGATCCGGGCCGTATCCAGATCAGATGGTGGACCTGTGCCCAGAGAAGACCAACGCAGGACCCTGAAGTGTCTGCAGAGACCGTGTCAATTAGACTCCCCTGAAATTGCATCGTCGACACGGCATCCTCAATAAACCCGTCTCCGGCGTGATGACTCCGATTGTTAGAATATTACAATTTAATAATTCTTAAATCGATATGTCATCCTCAATAAACCCGTCGCCAGTGTGTTGCCTCCGATCTTTCGAATATTCCGATCTATTATGACATCTGACCTGTAAAGTTGCCAGAATAATAATCATACGCTGTTTGTTAATTGGCCAGAGGAGAACTGGCACCCCGACGGAGCCTGGTTTCTCCCAAGGTTTATTTTTCTCCATTAGGTCACCTGATGGGGTTTTGGTTTCCTTGCCACTGTTGCCTCTGGCTTGGCGTGCTCAGTTGTGGACACAACATTTTTCAACTAATTATCCAAATAAATCTAATTATTAAACTAAATTAACCATATAAACTAAATTACTGATCTAATTACTGATCTAAAGCCCACACTGCCACTGTATGATAATTGAAATGAACTGATGACATCACCGTTTTCTCCAGAATGGCTATACGGCTGAATAAAATTATGTTGCATTATTTTCCTGTTTAACACGGTGAAGCTGCTTTGAAACAATCTGCATTGTTAAAAGCGCTATATAAATAAGGTTGACTTGACTTGACTTGACATGACTGATGACATTTTGATGTATGAAAGTACACTGTTGGGCTCCACCCATACATTTTCTGTCACACCTCAGGGTGTTCCAAACCTCTATGAATTTCTCTGTTATGTGGAACGTTAGAAGATATTTCAAAGAATGTTGATAACCAAACAGTTGATGGGCCCCTTTGACTTCCATAACATTTTTTCCCCATAGCATTTAATGGGGTCCATCAACTGTTTGGTTACCAGAATTCTTCGAAAAATCTTCTTTTGTGTTCAGCAGAAAAAAAGTAATTCTTACAGGTTTGGAACAAAATGATGACAGAATTTTAATTTTTGGGTGAACTAACCCTTTAAAGCTGAGGTGTAAAGGAATCATCTTCCTCCCTCTAGCGGTCTTCATGCAGTCTAAGGGCCTGTTCAAATACCCACACTTGCGGTACATGTATTTGATACACTGCCGATTTTGCAGGTTTTCCTACTTACAAAGCATGTAGAGGTCTGTAATTTTTATCATAGGTACACTTCAACTGTGAGAGATGGAATCTAAAACAAAAATCCAGAAAATCACATTTTTTCTTCACATTTGCATTTAATTAATTCCGGCTCTCACAGACCTGTTAGTTTTTCTTTAAGAAGCCCTCCTATTCTGAACAGGAGGACTTCAAACTGCACCTGTTTGAACTCGTTACCTGTATAAAAGACACCTGTCCACACACTCAATCAGACAGACTGTGGCCAAGACCAAAGAGCTGTGTAAGGACATCAGGGATAAAATTGTAGACTTGCACAAGGCTGGGATGGGCTACAGGACAATAGGCAAGCAGCTTGGTGAGAAGGCAACAACCTTTGGTGCAATTATTAAAAAATGGAAGAAGTTCAAGATGATCAATCTCCCTCGGTCTGGGGCATCATGCAAGTTCTCACCTCGTGGGGCATCAATGATCATGAGGAAGGTGAGGGATCATCCCAGAACTACATGGCAGGACCTGGTCAATGACCTGAAGAGAGCTAACACACTACGCCGTCATGGATTAAAATCCTGCAGCGCACGCAAGGTCCTCCTGCTCAAGCCAGCGCATGTCCAGGCCCATCTGAAGTTTGCCAATGACAATCTGGATCAGGGTTCCTCAAACTCAGTCCTGGAGGGCCGCTGTCCTGCTGAGCTTAGCTCCAACCCTGATCAAACACACCTTCCTGTGATTTTCTAGTGATCCTGAAGACCTTGTTTAGCTTGCTCAGGTGTGTTTGATCAGGGTTGGAGCTAGGACAGCAGCCCTCCAGGACTGAGTTTGAGGAACCCTGATCTGGATGATCCAGAGGAGGAATGGGAGAAGTTCATGTGGTCTGATGAGACAAAATTAGAGCTTTTTGGTCTAAACTCCACTCGCCGTGTTTGGAGGAAGAAGAAGGATGAGAACAACCCCAAGAACACCATCCCAACCATGAAGCATGGAGGTGGAAACATCATTCTTTGTGATGCTTTTCTGCAAAGGGGACAGGACGACTGCACCGTATTAAGGGGAGATGTTGTTTAATACTGGATAGTGTGGGTTTAGTATGCACCACGCTTTGGCATTTCTAAGATATCTTAAAAATGTAATTGTCTGTGCACTTACTTCCTGTCGCATGCACGCTCTCTTGAGTGGCAAAGATCGCAAGTGTGGGTATTTAGACAAGCCCTACATTTCCTTCATACTTGATATGACATTCTTTTAGTCAGGGTGCACAATAAACCATACAAACTTTAAATTCACAGCCATTTGAGGCCATAATCAGAATATACTTTTTACATTATTCAGGAAGGTTAGGTCTTAATAGAAGCAAATAAGACAAAAGCTAAAACAAGTGCCATTAGCAACAAATTACCCAGTGCTATCATGGTAATGCGCTCTAGAGAGATTCTAACCACTAGCTGTTTTCTAACTTCCGCATCAAGGGACATTATCTATGTAATTTATCAGTTGTACTAATGGTGCTGTAAAATTATGAAGAACAGATGGACGATACTGCGAATAAGTCTAAGGCTGGTGGGTCCATTGTGATCACTTATTTGACTTCATAAATATATATTTTTTACAGTGGTGGATTTGAAAGAATTGTGGCATTGAGATTTCATTGAATTTGAGAATGTTGGCTGCCACAAACTGAATCCACAACACAAACCTCTTTACACAGATATGGGAAAAATACTACAGTGTGTGTCTTCTCTGAGTATATTTTGTTAATATTACAAATGCCCCAGTAATAACTACATATTTGATAGTTTCATTTTCCTTAACCCTAATAAACCTAAAGTAGAAAATAACAGCTTGTCAATGGTTCCTAATGTATTTTGGTCAGTAAAGGTTTTAATGTGGGGTATAGTGAGGGGTCAATATCATATCTACAATAATATCAGTCACCTGGCAACCACATAGCAATATGCTAAAACCATTTAGAACATGCTAGCAACCTAGAAACCACCTAGAACATACAGTGCATCCACATTTACAGCCTTATTCTAAAATTGATTAAATTCATTATTTGTTTCCCTCAATTCTACAAACAATACCTCATAATGATAACGTTTGAAAAAGTTTGAAATCTTTGCAAATAAAAAAAAAAACACACATGTACATACAGTGAGGAAAATAAGTATTTGAACACCCTGCTATTTTGCAAGTTCTCCCACTTAGAAATCATGGAGGGGTCTGAAATTGTCCACTGTGAGAGACATAATCTAGAAAAAAAAATCCAGAAAATCACAATATATGATTTTTTAACTATTTATTTGTATGATACAGCTGCAAATAAGTATTTGAACACCTGTCTATCAGCTAGAATTCTGACCCTCAAAGACCTGTTAGTCTGTCTTTAAAATGTCCACCTCCACTCCATTTATTATCCTAAATTAGATGCACCTGTTTGAGGTCGTTAGCTGCATAAAGACACCTGTTCACCCCATACAATCAGTAAGAATCCAACTACTAACATGGCCAAGAACAAAGATCTGTCCAAAGACACTAGAGACAAAACTGTACACCTCCAAAAGGCTGGAAAGGGCTACGGGGTAATTGCCAAGCAGCTTGGTGAAAAAAGGTCCACTGTTGGAGCAATCATTAGAAAATGGAAGAAGCTAAACATGACTGTCAATCTCCCTCGGACTGGGGCTCCATGCAAGATCTCACCTCGTGGGGTCTCAATGATCCTAAGAAAGGTGAGAAATCAGCCCAGAACTACACGGGAGGAGCTGGTCAATGACCTGAAAAGAGCTGGTTTCCAAGGTTACTGTTGGTAATACACTAAGACGTCATGGTTTGAAATCATGCATGGCACGGAAGGTTCCCCTGCTTAAACCAGCACATGTCCCGGCCCATCTTAAGCTTGCCAATGACCATTTGGATGATCCAGAGGAATCATGGGAGAAAGTCATGTGGTCAGATGAGACCAAAATAGAACTTTTTGGTCATAATTCCACTAAACGTGTTTGGAGGAAGAAGAATGATGAGTACCATCCCAAGAACACCATCCCTACTGTGAAGCATGGGGGTGGTAGCATCATGCTTTGGGGGTGTTTTTCTGCACATGGGACAGGGCGACTGCACTGTATTAAGGAGAGGATGACCGGGGCCATGTATTGCGAGATTTTGGGGAACAACCTCCTTCCCTCAGTTAGAGCATTGAAGATGGGTCGAGGCTGGGTCTTCCAACATGACAATGACCCGAAGCACACAGCCAGGATAACCAAGGAGTGGCTCTGTAAGAAGCATATCAAGGTTCTGGCGTGTCCTAGCCAGTCTCCAGACCTTAACCCAATAGAGAACCTTTGGAGGGAGCTCAAACTCTGTGTTTCTCAGCGACAGGCCAGAAACCTGACTGATCTAGAGAAGATCTGTGTGGAGGAGTGGGCCAAAATCCCTCCTGCAGTGTGTGCAAACCTGGTGAAAAACTACAGGAACCGTTTGACCTCTGTAATTGCAAACAAAGGCTACTGTACCAAATATTAACATTGATTTTCTCAGGTGTTCAAATACTTATTTGCAGCTGTATCATACAAATAAATAGTTTAAAAAATCATACATTGTGATTTCTGGATTTTTTTTTTTAGATTATGTCTCTCACAGTGGACATGCACCTACGATGACAATTTCAGACCCCTCCATGATTTCTAAGTGGGAGAACTTGCAAAATAGCAGGGTGTTCAAATACTTATTTTCCTCACTGTAAGTATTCACAGCCTTTGCTCAATACTTTGTTGAAGAACCTTTGGCACCAATTACAGCCTCAAGTCTTTTTGAGTAAGATGCTACAAGATTGACACCTATTTTTGGGCAGTTTCTCCCATTCTTCTTTGCAGGACCTCTCCTGCAAGTATCGGTGCAGTGTCGGTGCACAGCCATTTTCAGATCTCTCCAGAGATGTTCAATTGGGTTCAAGTTTGGGTGCTGGCTGGGCCACTCAAAGACATTCACAGAGTTGTCCCGTGGCCACTCCTTTGTCATCTTGGCTGTGTGCTTAGGGTCGTTGTCCTGTTGGAAGAAGAACCGTCGCCCCAGTCTGAGGTCCAGAGCGCTCTGGAGCAGGTTTTCATCAAGGATGTTTCTGTAAATTGCTGCATTCCTCTTTCCTTCGACCCTGACCAGTCTCCCAGTTCCTACCGCAGAAAAACATCCCCACAGCATGAAGCTGCCACCACCATGCTTCACTGTAGTGATGGTATTGGCCAGGTGATGAGCGGTGCCTAGTTTCCTCCAGACATTGACGCTTGCCATTCAGGCCAAAGAGTTCAAGCTTTGTTTCATCAGACCAGAGAATTTTGTTTCTCATGGTCTGAGAGGCAGTGGTGTAAAGTCACGAATTACAAATACTCTCGTTACTGTAATTGAGTAGTTTTCTCAGGAATTGTACTTTATTAAGTAGTTTAAAAACGGTTTACTTTTACTTGAGTACATTTTAAGTGCTGTATCGGTACTTTTACTGCTCTATTTTCCCTAAACCTGCACTCGCTACATTATGTTTATTTCTGTCCTGTCAATGTGATTGGCCAAGGCGAATAATAAGTCCTGTCTCCATGCGTCACGCGTGTGACTCCCGTCATATCAACCCTAGCGTTAGGGAGTCGCGACCAGCCTAGAGTGAGAGGCACGCGTGCTTTATGAAAGGGGGTTGTTGCTGGTTACTGTATGATGACTTAAATCGTGAAATTGCTCCATGAGCCAACATACATCCTCATCTCAGCGTAGTTTATCAACTGAGTGAGGAGAGAACGCATCCAAAGTTAAGTGTTTCTTAAAGGGGCGGTACACTTCATTACAAATCATATATAAAACTCCAAAAATATACATACCAGCATAATTAAATCAAAAGACAATCCAATGAAAATCTAAAAATATTCAAAATAACAGAATCAGAGTTTTTAATAATACAGAAAAGATTTTGAGTGAAAATTATAATGTTGATTTTACACTCATTACAAGTGCATATTTTACAGTAATGTGTTCTCACATGGCGATTTAAAATTGTAGTCCATGTATATAGCAAATAACATTCATAAATCATCAGATTTATATTTAAATCAGGTTTATGTTTTTAATTACAAGAAAAAATAATCAGTGGTGAAAATTGTGAGTTACTCGATTCTGATTTCTGAAGTGTATTCTTTTAAGAGAGAAAACATCCATTGAAATTAAAGCAGTAAAATGAATGCATCCTGAAAAGAAATAACTTATTTAACATAAAAACTTTTTTAACATAAAATTGTTAATGTACAACGCTTTGCAACTTTTTTTAATTAACCGCAAGAAAAACTCTACAGACTGGTAGTCATAAATGTTACCAGATTATTGGTCTCTTTCTCAAATATTACATGGCTGTATTTTTAGTGCTAGCAGTCAAAAATAAAACTTGGAGAAATATTGAAATCTGTTGATCTCATGTTTTTTTTGTTCTTACTGAGAATCATCCATAAAAGAGTAAGCTACATTTTTAATTTGCAGGGTATAAAGTGGAATAACATTCATAGCATAATACTCACTACTCTTGAGTACTTTTACAAGGGCTACTTTTTACTCCTACTTTGAGTAGTATTTAGGACAGGTACTTTTACTCTACTTGCACTACATTTTTTGACAAGTAACAGTACTTTTACTTGAGTATGCTTTTTCAGTACTTTTTCCACCACTGCTGAGAGGTGCCTTTTGACAAACTCCAGGCGGGCTTTTCGGAGTAGCTTTCGTCTGGCCACTATACCATACAGGCCTGATTGGTGGGGTGCTGCAGAGATGGTTGTTCTTCTAAAAGGTTCTCCTCTCTCCACAGAGAAACACTGGAGCTCTGTCAGAGTAACCATCAGGTTCTTGGTCACCTCCCTGGCTAAGGCCCTTCTCCCCTGATTGCTCAGTTTGGCTGGGTGGCCAGCTCTAGGAAGAGTCCTGGTAGTTCTAAACTTCTTTCATGATGGAGGCCACTGTGCTCATTGGGACCTTCAATGCTGCAGAAATCTGTGCCTCGATACAATCCTTTTTTGGAGGTCTACAGACAATTCCTTGGACTTCATAGCTTGGTTTGTGCTCTGACATGCACTGTTAAATGTGGGACCTTTCCATATCATGTCCAATCAATTGAATTTACCACAGGTGGACTCCAATCAAGTTGTAGAAACATCTCAAGGATGATCAGCGGAAACAGGATGCACCTGAGCTCAATTTTGAGTGTCATAGCAAAAGCTGTGAATACATGTTTACGCTGTAAAAAAAATATGTTAAAAAACGGCCACATTTTGACAGTAAAATGCTGTTTTCCATTAAAATAGTAATATACCGTAGAAAACAATGCATTCTGGGTAATATTTGTAATTTTCGAGAAAATAGCCAACAGGAATATACCGTGAATTAACAGTGCTCAAAGTCGACACTCAGAGGCTGTGCTCCAAATCACACCCTATACCCTCATTCACTATTCCCTACACTAGTTTACTGATAGTGAGCGAAAATAAGTGAGTGAATTCAAACACTGATGAACACCTGCTGTTATCACCAAAGGAAAGAGATACATGAACAGAAAAAAGTTGCTTTCATCAACTGAAGATAAAAGAAGACATTAAATCTCTGAAGATCTCAGCAGAAGAGGATTAAACAACTCCATAAACAGCATTACCAGCTTCACACATTACTAACCAGACTGACTTTATTTCTGTCAGATGTCTACAGAACTTATTTTGACGTTACCATTATGGTGATCAGTGTTTGCTTTAGTTGGACTCTTGAACCTTGACATAACATTCGTTTTTCTCTAGCTGTGTGTTTTAAATACATTTGTTATAGCATGCAAAGCCGAAAGAAAAGGTAAACAGATGATGTTGACTATTTATTAGTGATCTGATTCACTGAGCTCTGTCGTTGACTTATCTATAGATTAAGTTTTAATTTTATATTTTGGTAACCCAATAATTTTACAGCATGAGATCCATCAGTGTTGCAACAATCAGATAATTTGAAGGACAGGAAAACGGCTTGTGGTCAAAACGTTTTGAATACCAGATTCATTCAGACTCAAACAGACATCAAGAATCGGCGTATGAATCTCAAGAATGGTGACAATCAAAAGCTTCATTCTGCAATGCATGCTGGGCACAGGCATTGTGCAAAAATCATCCATGACTCCCAGCATGCATTGCGGCATGAATAAATTATGCTGATGAATAGCCTGGTTATTTTCTTAAATTTTTAATATTTACCTTTATTTTTGGTGTTGTTTTTGTGTTGACTTTTGGTAGTGTTTGTGATGTTCAGAGTTTATCTGTTCATCTTTTTTTTGACTGTCACCATTGTTGAGATTCATATGCGGATTCTTCATGTCTAAATGGCACCATAGTACAAACCATTTTTGTATATCATGAGTTTAAAAGTCTTTCATAACTGAATCCTAATAACTTCTTGATATTTTACAAAGTGTCACAGTTTTGGTAATGTAAAATAGGGATAATATTATATGTATATGTTAAAAAAAAAAAAGTTTTGTTTAGGGAATAGATACTGGATGAGATGAGCAAACCAAGCATTCCATTACATTTATGTCATAACCAATAACACCTGATCAGAGATGTTTTGCTACAACAAATGTGTCTAAGAAACACACAGTTGTAGAAACCAAAGAAAAACTACTGTTACAAAGTCAAGGGTCAAGAGCCCAACTGAAGCAAACACTAATCACCATAATGGTGACCAAACATTTTCAATTAAACATCAAAAGTTAATTTGATCTGTTCATTTTCTACAAGAGCTTCTGTAGATGTCTGACAGAAATAAGGTCAATCTGGTTAGTAATAAGTGAAGCTGGTAATGCTGTTTGTGGAGTTGTTTAATCCTCCTCTGCTTTAATGTCTTCTTTTATTTTCAGTTGATTTCATCTAAGGCTGTGGCTGAAGTCAGTTGTACTTCTCTTTCCTTGAGTGGTCCTGCTTGTTAACAGCTGGTGCTCATCACTAATTCTCAATTATCACTTAACTAATCTCTTAATTGTCTCATTAACTTCAACAATGCTTCAATTACTCTAACACTCTGTAGTGTGGACACATATAAATGCTCATTTAAAACGGAAGATTTTGCTGTGGGGTTTAAAGGGTTAAAGGAATTAGATGAAAAAAACCCCAGAGTGAAACGTAAATTAGCGGTAAACAACTGTAAATTAATTTACGGAAAAGTACTGTAAAAAAACAGCAATTTACTGGCACCCAGAGCTGCCAGTAGATTACCGTAAAATCAAAGAAAAAACAGTAATATACTGTAAAACGTAACAGTCAGATTTACCAGATGAATCAAGATATTTTCACTGAAATAGTAGTGAACGTTAATAGAAAAAAGTTGTGCGAAGTCAGTAACTGATAAGGAGAATAAATATTAAAATGAACTGTTTCTATGTGTTGTTGCACAAGATGATATAGAAGAGATCTTTTAGTTTAATTAATTCGTTTTGTGTGTCACCATTGTGCAGGAGAGTAGAGCCTGTGCTTCAGTCCAGGATGAGCAAAACAACACTGATGAAATGCTGCCTGATACTTTATTTAAAGTCAGTGACTGTGTTTGCTGATGCAGTTATGAGCTGTTTGTTGAGTAATTTATCACATACATGTGTGCTATTGCTAACGATGAACTGTAAAAATTGAAGCTAAAGTCATCTACTTTCATTATTACACATTACGTGTTTGCAGTTTATATTAAGAAAGGTTCCTTTTCAGTGGACTCAAATTAAATGTTTACAGTACAAACACCGTATAAATACTAGTTTTAAAATGAGAACTGTTTGAAGCAATCAGTTTTTCAAATGAAAAGAGTTACCTTTCATGATATTATTACGGTAACTTACTGTAAAAAAGGAGAGCTGTAAATAAACAGTACATTGCTGGCAACCACAGCTGCCAGTAGATTACCGTTATTTTACAGCAAATGTTTTACAGTGTACATGTGATTTTTTACATTTTTATTTTTAATAAATTTGCAAAGATTTCAAACAAACTTATTTCACGTTGGCATTGTGGTGTACTGTTTGTAGAATTAAGCAAATAATGAATGTAATACATTTTGGAATAAGGCTGTAACATAACAAAACGCGGAAAAAGTGAAGCACTGTGAATACATTGTATCATCCCAGCGGAGACATTGTTATAGGAAACACCACTTAAATGTTCTTCAGAAATTTTTTAAACGTAGTCGGATATTTGCACCTAAAATTATTCACTGAAATCACTGTGAATGATTTTCACTGAAAAAAAATTAATAAACGCATACACTATTGTTCAAAAGTTTGGGGTCAGTAAGACTTTTTTTGTAAATTAATACTTTTATTCATCAGGGACACATTAAACTGATCAAAAATGACAGTAAAAGTGAGACTTTTACAGTAATACAGAAAATATCAGTTTCCATGAAAATATTAAGCAGCAACATTTCAACAATGATGATAAGATTTTTTTGAGCAGCAAATTAGCATATTAGAATAGGTGTGTTTGACATCGGCTGCGGCTGGTTGCAACCGATCGGCGAGAGTAGCCGCTTGCAGGCGGGGAAGAGCTGCAAATGGAGACCTGAAGTCGGACACTTTCTGCTTCCCGCAGTGACGCTCGCGCTGTGTTTGCTACTTTATCACAGCTGAAGTGAAATAAATGCAATATTATTGTCATTTAATACTTTATGCACTGCTTAATACAGCGTGTGTGTGTACTAGAATAAAGTTCAACATATAAGTCTACACTATCAATGAAGTGGGGTCTACGTTTTTTATCAGTTTTATTTTGATAAACATGACAATAACATCGCGACTACATGAAAAGAGGTTTTACCATTATAAAAAAAAAGCATTAGTGGAACTGAAGGTTTTAGAATAAACACAAAACACACGTGATCGCTGTCATGGGGTGAATCCGGCCAATCGTGGAACAGCTGTGTCGTCATCAGAGTCCGTGCAGTCTGGTGCAGCCTCTCTAGAGAAACTGCACCGGCTGTATTAGCCGACTGCTCTCAAATCGCTCGCGCGGTACTTTGATGCCATACGTCACTGTCACGTGGCGTCGGCGCTGCCTCAAGTCGGACAAAATTTCTAATCGGCATGCAGTGCTTCAAGTCGAACAAGCCTAAAGATTTCTGAAAGATCATGTGACACTGAAGACTGGAGTAATGATGCTGAAAATTCAGCTTTGATCACAGGAATATGTGATCATTTTAAAATATATCACAATAGAAAACAGTTATTTTAAATTGTAGTAATATTTTATAGTATTTTTTGATCAAATAAACACCCTTGGTGAGCATAAGAAACTAAGAAAAAGTCTTACAACCTCCAAACTTTTGAACGATAGTGTACAGCCACACAAAATGCATCCACTATTGTGCAGAATGAATACAATTGATCAGACTATACCTTATCTTTGCATTTTTATAAGAGCATTTAACTAGAAGAGCAATTAAACTGTGAGTCTGTAGTTTGCTGTAGTATGCTACCCCTGTAAGAATGCAGAAACCCAGAGCATGTGCAGAGCAAAAAGCTTGTCGGGCGTTTTCACACCTGTAGATGGTTGGTTTTATTCTGAAACAGGGACTTAATTTGCTCCAATGTTGCATTTTCTTTTTGATTCGGTTCGCTTTCACAAGGCAACTTTTCAAAACGTATCAAAATGTGTTTAAATGCAAGTCACAGGCGAGTACATTTGCCCTCTTATTGGTCAGAGTTTCCTCTGCATCATCCATCAAGATGATTGACAAGTTAAAACACGCTCTCTCTGGATCTCCCAGCGCTGTCTAGAGCTAACAGTGTCAAAACACACGCAAACACTATACGAATGCTATAATGCAGCTAGAGCAGGAATCAAGGCTTCATCAGGACAGCATTCTGGCACGGAGAAGCGCAATTACCCAACATTTTAAGATGAAGAGGTGCTCTTTTGGTTTCCAACTGTGATGTGCTGACTCACAGAATCAGACACTACTGCTATTTATATAGCACCTTTGAAATGAATTATAATCTCATTTGGTTTGTTAGTCCATTGGGTCGGATTGCTTTCACACCTCAAGCGAACTGTCCCAGAGTTCGTTTGCAATCAGGCAGAGACCACCTCGTTCAGACGGTCTCGGAGTGATTGTTTTGGTGAGGATCCAAGCGCGATTGCTGTGTTTACATATTTCTAAACAAACCGAAACGAAGAGAAAACGCAGGAAAACACCAGGTTCCAAAACAAACGCTCAGGCGTGAAAGCAGGTGTGTTCACACTTGGCAGGTTTGGTTTGATTAAAATGAACCCTGGTGCGAGTGCTCTGTTAGTGCGGTTCATTTGAATAAGTGTGAACGCTGCCATCCGAACCCTGGTGCGCACCAAACAAGCAGACAGAGACTGCTGAAAAGGAACTCTGGTGCAGTTTAAATGAAATATGAACTCAACACGGACCAAAGACATGTGAACGAACCAAAAACAGGACATAAGTACCGACCGCGATACCAAGTCGGTACTGAAATTTAAAAAATGTGACGCTTTGAGCGCTGTTGAGCTGGAATCGTAAACACCTCTGACTGGCCATTGTGCTCATGAGCTCATCGGATGTGTCTGTGTTGGCTACAATGATCAACGCACAGTATCGCGGTCGGTACTTATGTCAACACTAATGCAACCATAAAAAATACTTTTTTTCTCATAAAATTTGCCAATCATTGCGACTTTTTTAGTCACAATGTTGCCCATCACAGTTCAATACAGGCGTCAGAACCGTGTCTCCTCGCAGCAGTTTGTGTGTGTGACGGAGGAATTCCTGACTCACATTACACATTACATAAGCTCTTCACGAGTCATATACCATCATATGTACGCACATACAACGAGCGTATTTAGCCCCGAACACAGCATTGTTTTGGATGTTCGACAAGTTCTGTCACAAAATGTACATCATAAAAGCCTTTTTTGTTTGTTTTGTATCTTTAGGTTTGGTGTAAAAAAAATTACAGTGTGTACGCCAAGCGAACCAAGACAACATTTTTTTTTTTTTTGGTCCGGACCAACCAAAGTGTGAACACACCCTAACATTTAAATTAATTTCTAAAATCTAAACTATACAAATTGTTCTTTTGTACCATTTGATGCACAGCGTACTTCTGCTCTACAGTCCATGCAGCATTACATCACCAGTGTGGACTAAAAGGCCTTAGGGAGGTCATTTATGGCATTTTATGATTTGTTATAGTACTTGATTTTATCTTTTGCTTCCTGTTGAAACAACGACCACAGCACAGCATTCTTGTTTGCTGTATAGAAAGCACATGCCAAGAAAATAATGGATCAAAGTGTTCATGTATGTGCACAAATGCCGCCAATCCTCACCTATGATCCAGATAATGAGAAGGTAGTCTATCGACGCCAAAGGGGGACCCATGATGTTCTTCTTACCCTCATTGTAGACCATTGAATACAAGTTTAGAAGCAGTAGGAAGGTGAAGTAAGATGCACTGTGAATGATAAACTTGATGAAAGGTGTGTGGATGACCTGGCCCACACGAGAACGAGGTCCCAGCAGGTAGCAGACGGACAGCAGCGGCCACAGCAGAGCAACACTCAAAACATACAGGATCTTTAAGCATGTGTGTTTGCGGCGGTAGCTTGCCATCTCTCCAAACCACACCGTGTTCAGGAACTGCTGACAATTGGACTGGGCAACAAACTATACATGTCAGAAAACGAGAAAACACAACACAAGAAAAATAATGTATATGGTCTTTTCTTATAAAATAAAGGCTGATATATCTGTCAAGTCGTTTAATCTGCCAATATTTGGCCATTGATTAATCTAAATAACCAGGGGTGCATTTCCCAACTTATGACGTTTGCGTGGTTTTTACATTCAAAAGCATCATAATGAATAAGTAATAGGCTATTTTCTGCCTTGGTTTTGAGGCTTTTTGAAGAAACACTCAGTTTTGATAGGCGTGCTGCACTGAAGACATGGAAGTAAACGCCCACGGCTAAGATTGGATAAGATTTGCATATTTAATGAGCTTCAGCTCCCCTCAGTACATGTGGGAATGAAATGTACATGTTTTGAAAGCTCTGGGGAAACGCTCACAGGACTTGCAAAAAATCTTTATCAAAAAACACAACGATTCATCTCTCATCCACCCGCGATTGATTGGAATGTTATTTTTTTATTACTTGGCCGGCCCGTTGAGTGAATATAACCACAAACCGTACACACACACGCGCAAGAAAGGAGTGCTATCTCACTATTTAAGATAGCCCGTCGGCAGGCCGGTGATACATTTCGGTAGCCCGTCTGAAAAACACATAGCCCCGGGACGTTGGGCTTTGCGAGCCCTAGCCCATAACGCTACAAGTCCGAGTCTGATCACGAATGAACCAATAACACCTCAAATGAAGGATTCTTCAGCTTTTGACAGCGTGCTAAGGTATGTAATCAATAGATATCAAATGATCTGTAACAATGCAATACTAACACATAAAAAACATGTTTTACTCACATAAGTGTGTGTTGCACCATTCCTGTCAGATCCAATATAGAAGACACAGCATTGTGTTTTAATCTCAATATGTCTGCAAATCCAGTCTCGACCTGTATCTTGCTTAGAAACGATTCCACGGTGAAATGAAGCGAAACAAACGTGCAATGTCTTACGCACGTGAGCTGGAACCGGCATGTTTATTGCTCGGTAGTGCGACCCGTTTAGCTCCACGAGTCGTGGGCGGGCTTGAGGCGGAGCTTCTGCATTCTATGACGTCAGTGGTCGACATATTCATATTCAAGACATATTCTGACGTTTGCTGGACCTGGTGTCAATAAAAGCTTTTCTTTGACTAACAAGGAAGTTTTCAGCTCCGAAACTTACAGGATATTCTTATTTTACGATGAACTTTTATATATCAAAGGCTTAAAGGAAAGTTGATTTCTCAATTCATCACCCCTTTAATGATTTGGGGCCAGATTTACTAACAGCTTGCGCCAGCGCAAACTCTCTTTTGGCGTTAAAAACTACTGTCAGGATTTACTAAAGACACGCAGTGATAAATTAGTGCTGAAAAGGCTTGGACAAGGTTATTTTTGTGGTTGACATTATTGCATATGCATTTGTAAGAGTTTCCTGTTCAGGCGCAAAATTCATGGGAGAAGAGTATTTAAATGAATCATGAGAGGTGATTTACAAAGGTTTGCGTTTGTCAATTTACTGGTGTTTGCACCATTATTTACTGTGTTCATTAATTTGCGTGTCGCCTGTAGATCACACGCAGAACTGTCCACCCCCATCTGCTCTTTTCTGGAAATGCGCTCTAATGCTGATTTGCCCTGTTTAGTAAATCTGGCCCTTGGTGTTTCCCGGAACCATAGTTCCAAAGAACATTCACAAACAGAATTGCAAACTTCCGTGGTCAGAACCACAGCTCTTGACCTGAAGCATAGTTCCTTGTTAGTATGACTTAATAGATCATGCTCTGGAGCAAAGTTAGCAGGCTGACATGCACGCTCTAGAACCGGAATACGACATAAGACGGAACCTGCAACTGAAGCAAAACAACAGAGAACAAAAAGATAATGTTTGATAAAGTAGTCAAGCAAAAGGCTAATCTAAGGCTCATTAACCTCTTTTTGGTTGTATTTGATGGCCAGTTTGAGACGACTGAGGTTCATGCGTTCCTCCAGCAGGCCTCTCTTGTCCACGTGGTCTTCACTGGACGTGTGGTTCAGTATGACTTCCAACTCGCGAGAGTTGCGGGCCTGAGCCAGCAGGTCCTTGGCAAACATCTTGCACTGCTTGGCAAGTTCTTCATAATCATTCCTGTGATATAATGACAACGAGACCCAGAATGAGCAGTAGAAGCAAAAATCTTCATTTCTTCTTCACCCTTAAAAATAAAGGCATCTGTGGCTCAGTGAAGAACCTTTAACATTCATGAAATCTTTCCATTGCACATTTATTTTTTAATATAGTGGAAAAGGGTTCTTTAGAGTTTTAGAATGTTCTTTGCACCTGGTTATTTCTGTTCACTGAAAGGTTCTTTGGGGAACCAAAAATGGTTCTAATATTGGAGGAATATAATTGGAAGAAGAAGGGTTACGATTTGGTAAGAACTATGATCTGCATTAATACTAAAAAAGCTTTCTAGCACTGAAGAGACATTAGAAAGTGGGAAGGCCTGCAAATGGATTCTGAGGTGGCTTTGTTTCTGCCCAATACACGAGTAACATGATGCGGCAGCTGTTAGTCGTTGCCTGTGTTGCATAGCATGCTCTTTATTTGGGGGTGGAGCAATGAAGCGAGGGGTGATCTTGATTGGGTGGCGATTTCAAACATCAATATTAGCTGCATTTACATGGACTTTAAATAATCCGATTATAATCTGACTACTAGCACAGTCGTAATAAAATAGTCACATGTAACCACGTCAATCGGAATGAATTGGTAAAATCCAATCAAGGGGCCATTTACACAAAACCGTTTTCAACTAAAAACTGAAAAAGTTTTATTCGTTTTGGCCATTCTTTTACACCACACCAGCATTTTGGGGCCTGAAAGCGCATATTTTAGAAAACAAGTTTCAAAATGCAAGTTTTTGAAAACAATACCATTATAAACTATAAAAATACAAATTTGTGAAAACAGTGATGTCATGTGCATGCATATTACATGTTCAGTCTATAGGCACGTAGTGTTTCTTTACAAAGTGACATCGCCAACTATTGGCCTGGCAGCAGAATTCGAGTTTCATTTGTTTACTCGAAAAACGCAAAGGAAAAACGTTTCCGTTTTTGGTACATTGCTGTAGTGTGCTCTCTCTATTAAGCAGTTAACCCTATGAGACCTATTTCTCTAATCACACTTCCATTACCGAAACTCCACTTCCACCAGGCTGAGCTCTTTCAGATCAGTGCTGAGCTCAAATGCTCTCAGAATGGGGTCTTCTTCTGTAAGCATGATCAAGGATGGACTGGCAAGGCACCGGTAGATATCTAGACGGAACCTGCAAGAGACACAATGGAGGAGGAAGGAGATGCAGATTACTCCACATTGTAAGTATACTTTAGAATGTCTGTGTTTGTGCTTATCAAATGCGGGGGTAATGCCGGAGTGAATTCCGAGGGGGGGGGGCGTTCCAGTTCAAATTAGTTAACCTCGATAGCCTATGAAAGTGATACGAATTCAGCACAAAAACATAGCTCAATAAAAAAATATATAAGCTACTTAAAAAGCAGCGGAGTACTCTAAAATCAGTTGTGCAGTCGACTTTGGTGATTGGCCATAATATCTGCAGGTTGCAGCCAATGGTCATGCTTCTCTATGATGTACCACTCATCTGTGAAGTGGAGCAGGACAACATCCCACCAGTGAATCTTAGCCATTTCCACCCATGTTTATAGGTGAGTTTTCAATGGGGACTACTTGAAATCCCTAAGTATGTATTATATAAGTTGAAATATGTTTTTGAAAAAAGATCCGACTATGTCCCTGATAAGCCTTCAACGTTAGTATTATTTTTGTAATCTTTTTTTTACTTTGAACTAATACATTTAAATTGTTCTCTAAAATGCTTGTCTATTTTTTTTAAGCTCCACTAACTGAAGAATTACCGATACATTTAATGTCAATAACTGCCTGGTTGTAAAAAAAAATAATAATAATTTTTAAATTAAAGGATTAGTTCACCCCAAAATGAAAATTTCCTGATATCCTTTAAAAATCCTTTAATGTTTTTGAAATGTCAGAATAAGGAAATTAAAAGTGATAGTTCACTCAAAAATGAAAATTGCCCCATAATTTGCTAACCCTCAAGCCATCCTAGGTGTTTATGACTTTCTCAACTCTTTCTGAGTTATATTAAAAAACATCCTGGCTCTTCCAAGATTAATAATGGGAGTGAATGATCAGAGCTTCCGTTGGAACTAGACTTGCATACGATCGTTACTGGAAGCCAGTTATTAATAGTTTATAATAGGGCTGCATGATACATCGTTTTAGCATCGATATCGCAATGTGCACATCCGCGATAGTCACATCGTAGGATGTATGGTGTCAAGTATAGGGATCATAGTTGATCCATATGGGTCAGCTGCACCACGGTTCAGAATGTATGTGATTTGAGACGTTAAACCGAGGTCCTGACTCTCTGTGGTCATTAAAAATCCCAGGATGCCCATCGATAAAGAGTAGGGGTGTAAATCCTGGCCAAATTTGCCCATTGGCCCCTGTCCATCATGGCCTCCTAATCATCCCCATATATATATACGATTGGCATCATCCCTCAGTCTCCTCTCCACCAATCAGCTGGTGTGTGGTGGGCGTACTGGCGCAAAATGGCTGCCGTCGCATCATCCAGGTGGATGATGCACATTGGAGGTGGTTGAGGAGATTCCCCCCTTCTATGTAAAGCGCTTTGAGTACCTTGAAAAGCGCTATATAAATGTAATAAATTATTATTATTATTATTTCATCTTCCTTTTTTAAAAATGACTTCAGTGCAGTTCTTTGTTAGCAGGGAATTCACAAGAAACCATCGCAACTCTGCCGTCATAATGTTAAGCCCGCCCACCGACTCTTTGCACAATGTGATTGGCTCGAGTTTACTAAAGTTGACATTTGCTGCCGCTAGGGTGCATCTGGATTTCTAGGCTAAATATATATTGCAGAAAAACTAAATATCGCAATGTACGTTTTTTTTTACAATTTCTTACAAAAATTCAACGCTTTGTTTCTGATGAAAGTCATAAGCACCTAGGATGTCTAGACTGTGAGTAAATTATGGGATCATTTTCATTTTGGGGTGAACTAACCCTTTAAATAAACCATTCATGGCTTGATTGATTGGATAAAAATGATTACCTTGAGTGGCGAAGACTGTCCTTCTTGTTCTTGGCATTACAGAGGGTGCACTCGCACCCTACAGCGTGGGGTCGGGGCAGTGAGATGTCTTGCTTTAATAGCATGGTCAAAATCTCATAATTGTTCCTGTGGGCAGCAAGAATGACTGGAGCAACATCCATGGTTGTGGAATACTCTGGGTTTTGAATGCGCTGCATCAATTTCTAAAAAAAAATAATGCAACATGGTATTATGAAACATGAATATTTATAAATATATTCACTGATAAAATACTAATATTTAGTCAATCAAATATAGATAGGTAGAGTTTATATTTTTAAAAGAAAAAATTAAATGAATATATAATTGCAAAATGGACTAACCGCAATAGAAGGCTTGGAGGAACGCCTGGGCCGATGGTTTAGCAGGATGTCAACTGCTCCTACCACTTCTGAATCAATAGCCACTAATAATGCATCTGTGGCCTGTGCGCGCACACACACACACACACACACACACACACACACACACACACACACACACACACACACACACACACACACACACACACACACACACACACACACACACACCCATCACAAATGAACACATTGGTTCAATATCTAATATGTTACTTATGAGCTGAGGACATGTGTGTGTTCTTACCTGACAGCCATGATCCAAGAGCAACTGCAATATGTCTAGATTCTCATTTTCGATTGAAATGGTGACAGCATCTCTCCCAAGTACATCTACACAGTTAATGTTTAATTCCCCATGTCGTTTCTCCTCCAGCAGTTTCTTTACCATGTAGTAGTCTCCTTAAAATGCAGTTAGGTAACAGTACATTAGTTCAATGACACCTACTAAATGTTATCAGCAGGAGAGGACAGCGGTTTGTGATGGAAAATAATATAGCCTTTAAAGGAAAGATATCCTTCCCTGAGCCGTTTTAGGATTTCTTTATATGGTAAAAGAATAGCAACTGATCCTTGTCTGCACAATGTAACCAGAGAAAATTCATTCGTTTTCCAAGCTGTTTCTGGAATGCTTGGGAATAAACTACACAACGCACCGCCGTTAAACAAAACTCTAAATGAAAGTATGAACCAGCTGAAGAGGTCTGAACCATCAGTCAAGCTCTCAAAATCGACTTATCTCAAAACAAATTACTAGTAGCTAGTAGTACGTAACGTAAAAATAAATCTGAAATTATTATAGTCCCTTATTTTAATATAATTATTTGATTTGAATGCAATTACTCTTAAACCATTCAAAATAAAATTGTCATTCTCTATTATTTCACAGTCACATCTCTGTAATCTAAGAGATTTTGAAACTTTCCATTTTAGCACTATTGTATAGTTTTCTCAAAATAAATTGTTTATGTTTTTATGTATGTTTAACTACGCTGAATAAATCTGACATTAGAGCAGAATTATTTTAATAAAACCAACAATAAAAAAGGTTCACATATAAGCATACCTCAAAACGTATAAATATAACCAAAAATATATTGTTGTTGTATACTATATAATATATTTTAAACGTTTTAAGCGTTCGTTCGAATGGTAAATGAACTTACCCTTCTCGCAGGCCAGCAGAAAGAGCTTCTCGTCCAGAGTGGTCTCCTCCTTCACCTCTCTGACGTCTTTTAACGCCAGATATTTATCCGGTGAGGACACGTCCGTGCCCTGATATAGAGCAGCCATTATAACGGAGAGAGAGTACGGCAAAGCACTGATGTGCATCCCACTGAGCAGATAATTACACCTTTATACACATGAAATCCCCGAAATAAAAATACGAGCCCTGGTCAGTCCTGATGAAAGCGATGTTGCGCGCTCTGGTGAGGCCCTCACTCACTATAATGACAGATTGACTCCTGTCAGACTTTTTATTCACCGTCCGCGTCTCGCCTTATGTGTATGATACGATAGAGAAAACATCCATCAGCATGTACGAAGATAATCTAAAGGTTTTAATAACCAAATCTTCCCCAAACGATAGTAAACACAAGAGGCAGGAGCATCGCGATGATCTGTTGAGCTGGTGCTGATGATGCTTTAAATGCGCATGCGCGCCCACGCCGTTGGAGCATCAATAGTTACATAAGTGATGAATGTCCGTGAGAACCTCTTTTGACACTGACAAAGCTTAAGTACAGTACATCTGATTGTATATTTAACAACATAACATGATTTTGAGCGTTGAGTCTTCTGCATTGTAGTCCAAAAAACGAAGGAAAGCAGTTGTTCTATTGTAGGCTCATCTAACTGATTCGTCAAGCAAATTACCAATACGAATTGAAGGTAACACTTTATTTTAGTGTCCTTGTTTCATATATTACAGCTACTTACCATAGTAATAACAGTAAATTATGCATAATTACCTATGATAATTACATGCAACTAACCCACAACCAAACCTAAATCCTACCCTAACCCTCTAGTAAGTACATGTTGTTAATCAATATTACTCATTACTTAAATATAGTTACACTACTGTAATAATGACACCTTAAAATAAAGTGTAACCGAATTAAACAAGCAAAAGCAATTAATCAAAGGGTGAAACAATACATGCATTGACACCATACCAAAAACATGTATTTATGGATGTACATGTACACAAGAATGTCTATATTGTGAATATTGTACTGTACATTGTATATTATTATTGTATATTGTTTAGTGTATATTGTTTGGAGTATGTTGTTAAGTGTATTTTGTTTAAATGATATTGTGCTGTGAGAAATTGTGCACTCACATTGCGTATATTATTTATTGCGTATTGTATTTTGTTTAATGTATACTGTACTGTGAGTAATTGTGCGCACATTAGATGTGTAATCTGATGGTTGCTGTAATTGTCATATGTCTCATGTCACGACTGCTATGTTGCTCGGAACTACACCTAAGAATTTCACCACTGTTGCACTTGTGGGTTGCATGACAATAAAGTGATTTGATTGATTTGATATTTTACAAAAAAAAGTTTTATTAATCCAAGTATGATGAAGTGAATACTGGTAAAGTGGGACACTTTCTGATAATTTACATTCTGCATAATTTTTTATTATGATCCAAATGTCTTAGCCCCTCATACGAAACTATTTTAAATAGCTTAAAGGTCCCATGGCATGAAATTTTCATTTTATGAGGTTTTTCAACATTAATATGAGTTCCCCTAGCCTGAATATTGTCCCCAAGTGGATCGAAATGTTGATCGGTGTAAACCCGAGTTCTGGCTGTCTCTCTCTGCCTTTGAGAAAATGACAGGCCAGACGAGCCAATCCTGAAGTCTCCTGTTTTGACGTCCAAGCAGGAACGGTTACCTCCCTTTCCTTCGCCCAGAGAATCTGGCACGCCCATGCAAACGCTCGCGATCATTAACGTTACTTGTGAACGAGTGAACGCTGGCAGTTTCTCAGTGTTTGGATGTACAAATGAAAACAGAAGTCTTTTTTCAGTTCCTTCTGATCTGTGATCAGTAATTTCTGATGTGTAGCTAATTATTTATTATTCGTGCACACAATGCGGCTTCTCTCTCTCCAGACAGAACGGTGTTTTCGTGTTTTCTATCTTGTGAGTCAGTGTTTTTGTACATCCTCGTCGCGTCTACCGGTTCTAAAATGTGCATACAGTCATGAGTTTCTGCTCAACATCGGCCTCACACACGCCGAAGCTCGGGCTGCACTGGCCGTTGGCCTTCAACATCCCCGACCCCCAGTACTGCATCTGGCCCACAGCGGAGGCACCAAACGCGGCGTGAGATTAAGCAGAAGGGGGGTAAGTTAAGCGTGAGCATATTCGGGCTAGCCAGCCTAGCCCCACAATGAACTGGATTACATTCGATTACTGCTGTTGTGTCTTTGTTTGCGCTGTGTACTCAACGCGCGTCACTGACGCTTTTATTTTATTTAAAAAATAATGCTATTATCAACACTTACTTTTAACTCGTTCATCTCGACAGCTGTAATGGTACTTTGCATGTGTTACACAGTTGGTAATAATGATGAAGACGGACTCGGTGTGACTGGGACTCGTGTTTATTCAGAACTCTCAGATACAAACACAATAAACTCGCGCTGACTGACAGCGCTCTCATAACTCAGTAGGTACTATAAATAACTTTGTTAGCGATCGCTGAGCTCCGTCTCTGGTACGTTAGTGATGTCCGGTTCGCGAACGATCTTTCTTTTGAACCTGTTCTTTTTAGTGAACCGAATCAGTTCACCAAATCGGACTGAATCGTTCTAGATGTCAGCCAATCACAACAGTGGGCGTTTTTACTGAAGTCTCACAGCAGACACGCCTCTTGAAGCAGGGCATTCAGCCACAGGGCAAACAGCAGTATTGAAAAAATGCCTTTTATTTCTAAATTATGACATTTTATGATGTAAAAGTCATACTAACAATATAAGTACACCTCAGGAAACATTATAAAATAATAGAAAAATGCCATGCCATGGGACCTTTAAGAGCTCTACTATATGAATAAAACAGAAAGAAACATTAAACACAGGATGGGGGACTCTTCCTCAAACACATATTGACCCCAAACCACAATTTTCCATGCGCTACTGTCAAAACTGGGACACCTTTATTGGCAGACCTGGACACTCAACTCAAACATAATAAATTATTATTCAAGTGTAGGCCTAAGGAATTAAATATACTATAACAATATAAACAATAATAATAAACATCACTTTTTAAGGGACACCCCCTTAAAAAGTTTCACCCCGTCCCTCTCGCCTGCCCACAATATTTTGCATTGGGTTTAATTTATTTAATATAATTGTACATTTTAAAAAGAGTAACCTTTATGAACATATATTCTTATAGGCTAATTCATTTCACACAGGCTACATTTCATTTGTGCTTTTTGTACGGTTAGTCTACGCGTCAATAAAGCCAGTGCAAGTGAATGCCTCCCCATCTTCAAAGATGCCATTCTCCTCGCCACACATCTCATGGAACCAGTCCTCGCAAATAATGCACATGTTCCAATCCTCTGTCTTCTTGGGATCATTTCATCACCAAATTTGGCTTCACAAATATTGCAAAATTCCTGGCCTACCATTCCATCTTTTTTTTTCTTCTTTTTTTGGCAGTCTTTGTTTTTTAAGGCAGTATATGAAATATACTGAAATGTGAATGTGAATGAATATGAAAGTTGAATCAGTCTTTGTTGAAATGTCTAGCTAGCTAACTCAATTTATGAGTGGTATATGAAAAAGGGAACTACATTTCCCCATTAGAATTATTTAAACAGGGACAGCGTCAAAATTGCATTAAAGGTCCCATGGCATGGATTTTTTTTTCTGAGGTGTACTTATATTGTTAGTATGGTTTTTACATCAAAAATGTCATATATCGAAATTAATGTCATAATTTCGAAATTAAAGCCTCTGGCTTGAATGCTCTGTTTCAAGGGGCATGTCTCATGTGAGACTTCAGTGAAAACACCCACTGTTGTGATTGGCTGACATCTTTGCATTTGAAAATAAGTATTAGATTATGTGACGGAGGGGGCGTGGTTTAGCGAGGCACCGTCTGACTCTGCAAGCATTACATTTACATTTAGCCATTTAGCAGACGCTTTTATCCAAAGCGACTTACAAATGAGAGCAATAGAAGCAACTAGAACAGTCAAGGGCAACAGTATGCAAGTGCTGTAACAAGTCTCAGTTAATCTAGCACAGAACACACAGGACAGAAATGTGTTTTTTTATTTTTTATTATATATTTGACAGACAGAAAATGAATAGAATATTAAGTGCTATTCTTGATTGGTCAGGTGCTGCTGGAAGAGATGTGTCTTTAGCTGTTTTTTGAAAATGGCTACAGACTTGGCTGCTCGAATTGAGATAGGCAGGTCATTCCACCAGGTGGGGGCGGTCCAGGAAAAGGTCCGTGAGAGTGATTTCATGCCTCTTTGGTATGGCACCACAAGGCGTCGTTCACTGGCAGAACGTAAGCTCCTGGAGGGTGTGTAAGTCTGAACAAGCGAGTTTAGGTATATTGGTGCAGAGCCAGTGGTTGCTTTGAAGGCGAGTACCAGTGTCTTGAATTTGATGCGAGCGGCTATTGGCAGAGCCAGTGCAGACTGATGAATAGAGGCGTGAAGTGCGCTCTCTTCGGCTTGTTAAAGACCACCCTCACCGCTGCATTCTGGATCAGTTGCAAGGGTTTGATAGTGCATGCCGGAAGGCCCGCTAGAAGAGCATTACTGTAGTCCAGTCTGGAGAGAACAAGAGCTTGGACCAGGAGTTGTGTGGCCTGCTCTGATAGGAAGGGTTTAATCTTCCTAATGTTGTATAACGCAAATCTGCAGGACCTGGTTGTTGCAGTAATGTGGTCAGTGAATTTTAGCTGATCATCAAATCACAACTCCAAGGTTCCTGGCTGTCCTGGACGGAGTTATGGTTGATGATCCTAGCTGAATGAAGAGATTGTGATGAAGTGCTGGGTTGGCTGAGACCACAAGCAGTTCTGTCTTTGCAAGGTTGAGCTGCAGGTGATGTTCCTTCATCCAGGCAGAAATGTCTGTTAGGCAGGCAGCGATACGAACACCAACCGTGGGATCATCTGGTTGAAATGAGAAGTAGAGTTGAGTGTCGTCGGCATAGCAGTGATAGGAAAATCCATGTTTCTGAATGACAGATCCCAGTGATGACATGTAGATGGAGAAGAGAAGTGGTCCAAGCACTGAGCCCTGTGGAACTCCAGTGGCTAGATGTTGTGACTTAGACACTTCACTTCACCTCTCCATGACACCCTGAAGGACCTACCTGAGAGGTAAGACTTGAGCCACTGGAGAGCAGTTCCTGAGATGCCCATCTCCATGAAAGTTGACAGGAGGATCTGGTGGTTAACTGTGTCAAAAGCAGCAGACAAATCTAGTAAGATAAGTACTGTGGATTTGGAAGCCGCTCTTGCCTGTCTCAGTGCCTCCGTAACCGAGAGCAGGGCAGTCTCAGTTGAGTGGCCGCTTTTGAAGCCAGATTGGTTGATGTCCAGGAGGTTGTTCTGTTCAAGAAACATAGAGAGCTGGTTAAACACAACTCGCTCAAGTGTCTTTGCAATGAAAGGCAGAAGGGATACCGGTCTGTAGTTTTCTAAAAGTGCTGGGTTCAGAGAGGGTTTCTTAAGCAGTGGGGTTACCCGAGCCTGCTTAAATGCTGTGGGGAAGGTCCCGGTGTGAAGAGAGGTGTTAACAATGTGAGTGAGTGCAGGAGTAACAGAAGAAGAAATGGCCTGAAGGAGGTGAGTGGGGATAGGATCAAGCGGACAGGTAGTGGGATGATTGGAAAGGATGAGTTTGGAGACATCTGCTTCGGAGAGCCGAGAGAAGGAGGGGAGCGTATGTGTGATGGTTGTTTAGATGTGCGTGTCGGTTTGTGGTGTGGAGAATTGGCTGCTGATGGAGGAGGTTTTGTTTGTGAAAAATGATGCAAAGTCATCAGCTGTAAGAGTTGATGAAGGAGGGGGGGGGGGGGGGGGGGACAAAGGAGCGAAGAGAATGTTCTGAAAAGTGCACGAGAGTCAGAGCAGTTGTTGATTTTGTTGTGGTAGTATGTAGTTTTAGCAGTGGAGACGTTAGTAGAGAAAGAAGCGAGGAGAGACTGATGCAGGATTAGGTCAGTAGTGTTTTTAGTTTTGCGCCACTTCCTCTCTGCCGCCCGGAGTCCAGAGCGATGTTCGTGGAGAACATCAGACAGCCAGGGGGCAGAGGGGGTGGTGCGGGCTGGCCTGGATGGAATGGGACAGAAGTTGTCTAAGCAAGATGTTAGAGTGGAGCAAAGAGTGTCAGTAGCACTGTTAGTGTCCAGTGCTAAGAACTGAGCAGGTGGAGGGAGTGAGGATGAAACCATAGTGGATAGACGGGAGGGAGAGAGCGAGCGTAGATTACGCTGAAAGGTGATCTGGGGTGGAGTGTGTGTTGTGTCAGGAGTCAGTAGGAGGTTAAGAGTGATGAGATCTGAGGTGTGCAATGGAGTAACTAAAGTGTCATCTGTGGAGCAGTAGCGTGTGTAGATAAGGTCCAAATGTAGGGCTGCACGATAAGGGCCAAAATGATAATCACGATTATTTTGATCAATATTGAGATCAAGATTAATTATCACGATTATTTGTTGATTTTAACCAAAACAATTTTTTATTGTCACACAAGCTAATTACATTTACTGCCTTCACATCCATATTGTGCAACATTCCTGCTAATGTACAGATATGTGCATCAAAATAAAATAGGTCCTCTTATTCACCAAAATTCAGTGAATCTCCTTAAAGAATAAATAAAAATAAATTAAAACAATAAAGAAAATGTAGCAAAACTTCAACAGGGCACTATTTTACATTTTACAATGTGTAAATATATTTTAGGAAACAAAATATAAACTTAAGTTTTACCTGCATAATGGATGTGAATAAAACTAAAAATAAAATATACAATCAATAAGAAACAAATATTCCATAACAGAATGTAACCAAATAAGAACATTTCAAGGTAGAAGAACTATGGCGATAAAATCCTCATCGATGTAATGAATTGTCAAACTCATGTACGGATCCATTGTCCTGCTTGACCACAAATCCGTTGTAGTTGCAAAGTACTTTATATTGGCAAGATCACGCTCTATTTCCCCTCTGCGTTTTCTGTACATCGCAGGTAGTGCCACCTTTGAAAAATAATTATGCGAGGGGATCACGTATCGTTTATCCAGAGTGTTGACCAAGAATTTGAAGCCTTCGTTTGTCACCGTGTTTATTGAGCACATGTCTTTAGCCAAAAGAAATGCGACTGCATTTGTTATTTCACTGTGTCTTTGAGAGGTGGATGGGTATGGTGATGCGCAAAAGAGGCTCGCTTCGATGGATGTCTGAGATGTTGTGGGATGATTAGTCTTTGCAACGTATTTCTTGGCCCTCATACATTCATCGTATTGAACTTTATGGTGTTTTTTTAAGTGGTTAAAGAGGTTCGTTGTGTTGCTTTGTGGTGCCAAAACAACTTTATGGCACTCTTTGCATATGACCTGTTCTTGTTTTGTGTCACTTGCCTGAAACCCAAAATGTTTCCACACAATGGATGACGATCCGATTCTCGGGACAAGCCCCTCGGCCGCTCCCTCTGCTACGTTAGACATTTTTTCTTTGTTAAGATAGATTATAGCCTGCTATCTGTTGTGGTATTTTCCTCACGCTACTGTCTTCTGTCTGTGACTGTCTACATCTGGAAACTGACTGAGCTGCTGCGCGGTGCAGGGAACAACTCTGATTGGTGCATGGACGCACGTGATCAGACAGCGGCTTTACAGCGCGCTAGACTGGCTTTGAAAAAAAAAAAAAAAAAAACCTTGAATACAAAGCGTGAATGAATGACGCATTTTAAATATCGCTCGATCACGCAAATTTGATCGTGGGAAGCTCTATCCAAATGGTTACCTGATTTGTGAGTAGCTGTAGTAGATACTCGCTTAAGGTCAAATGAGGTTAGAAGAGTAGTGAAGTCTGCAGCCTGGGGTTTATCAAGGTGGATGTTGAAGTCACCGAGCAGTACCAGAGGAGTTGCATCCTTGGGGAAGTGAGAGAGTAACATATCCAATTCCTCCAAGAAGTTACCCAGTTGACCTGGAGGGCGATAAATAACTACAACATGGATTTTAGCAGGGTGAGTGATAGTGATTGAGTGTGATTCAAATGAGCAGTTGCCAGATAGAGAAGGAATGGGCTCAAATTTCCAATCATTTGAGATGAGCAGACCAGTACCTCCGCCCCTCCCAATCGGGAGAGGGGTGTGTGAAAAAGTGAAATTATTTGAGAGAGCTGCAGGAGTGGCAGTGTCTTCTGGTTTGATCCAGGTTTCAGTTAGAGCCATGAGACTGAGATGTGAATGAGTGGAAATAGATGAAATAAAGTCTGCTTTGTTTACAGCAGACTGGCAATTCCAGAGACCAATTAGAATGGACATTAATATAGCAGAGGAAATAGGTACACTACGCAGATTATTAAGATTACGGCATCTAGAATGTACTGAGCGTGATTTACGGGTGTATGTGGTAATAGCAGAAATTTGGAAGCACATCGTGAATACGGGTCAGAGAAATAAACATATGAAAACAAGCAAACCACAAAAGTGGACAAAGTAGAAGGAAAGCTATACTCAAGTGCCTTGTTGGTGTCCTTGCTCGAGTGGAGTCGCGCAGAGTAGAGTCGAATGATCTTTACACTCTCCGGTCTTCACATGAGGGCTGCCGCTTCCGCTGCCGTGGAGTACCACTCAATTTAAACTCACGTTAAGTGTCGTTATTGAATACAGCTGGCTACTCCCAGTGAAACGCGTTAGCTCGCACGAGGTCAAGTGATAAGAGTGTTAACAAACGAGACTACAAACAAACAGCCAACTACACCACACAGACAACGTTCTAAATAACAGCTGAACTACAGATCAAATGAGAAAAATGTATACAGTAAGCAAGCACTGCCAGTCCAGAGAGAGATGGACTGGACACACAAGATAGCTGAGAAAGTTTTATTGTACCGAGTTGTTGAGAGCGCAAGTTTATTTTGTTTGTATCTGAGAGTTCTGAATAAATATGGAATTACATTTGTTTAAAAAAAAATGAATGAAAGTTTATGAAACGAAACAAAACTTTATAAAACTGAACAAAACTTTTTCAGAAACTATCAAAAATATCCATTACAAAAGAAAATGAACTCAGTCGGACAAATTTAACAGGATATTCAAATATGCTTCATTCTTTGTTAATGTTTTTCAAAGATTCGTTTTCGCAAATCGGTATTCTGAATGCATTGCCACAGATTTCGCTTACGCTTCGCAGTTTTTCGTTTGCTGTTTTGACACAAACATCTCGTGGGGGCGGGCTTAACAGTGATCTACTCTGATTGGATAGTGAGCTTTCGATGGACAGGTGCTCTCTGACCTGGAAGTATAGACGTCACTCAGTGGCGCACACATTGGAAAACCTTCGCGTTGCTTTGCATTAAGTTTATACAAGTTTGTAAAGAATTTCTAAACAATTTAGTTTATTAGTTTGTAAAGATGAGCTCTCAGGGAGAGACACGGAGCGGCGGCGGCATCATCTTCTTCATCATCTTCCTCCTCCGCTTGTTCTTCAAGGCAGTTTGAAGTTCTGTGTTACTGAAGTAACCAATAACATCGTTTAAAGTTGTATCCATGTACAGTGTGCAACTGTTCTGGCTTTATTTGACACATTCATTGTTAAAAAACGTTTTATGTATCTCAATATACCGTGTAACGTGTGTGTGTGTGTGTGTGTATGTATATATTAAGGGTGGCACGGTTCACAAAACCCACGGTTCGGTTCGTATCACGGTTTTAGGGTCACGGTTTTCGGTTCTGTACGGTTCTTGTTGTTGTTGTTTATTTACTTCAGCATATGATATATAGCTTAATCATCCACAATTCTGTTTATAGTAATAACCGTCTCTCTATTTATACATATTTATATATATATTCAGTACATTTCCATGTCCTGCACTTACGCAACCACTGTATATCCTGCACTTGCTGCTATTGCACTTCTGGTTAGACCTAAACTGCATTTCGTTGCCTTGTACTTGTACTTGTGTAATGACAATAAAGTTGAATCTAATCTAATCTAATTAGGATACAGTATTAAAAATTGTTATATCAAGTTGTTTCCTAACTGGCTGTCTACCGAGTCCGACACATTGGCGTAACACTTTTCATGTTAATCATATCAATTTTGATCAGAACAATGCACTGTGGCTTTAATTCAGCTGACCTGATTAACACATTTCACCATGAAGTGTTCTGTGTGTTTCACAATCACCATATGACATCCAGCGCTGTGAAAAAATAACATAAAATACACGGAAACACAACACTGCCAGAACTTTTTGCCCAAACTTCAAAGGCATGTTTAAATTATTAGAACTAGAAGCATCTTAGCATTTAAATGTTACATTTATCATGTGAATTACTTATATACAACATATGAATGTGTGTGTGAGACAGAGGGGAACACAGTCTTGCAGTAGATATATAT